>JAGDQP010062121.1:0-11926 GCA_022664845.1 Lepisma saccharinum
GTACGTATTGTTTAAGAAAAGTATGTCTTTAAAATGTGTTTTTTTTTAGTTATATTTTTCGAACTACTTCAGTGTGACTACAATTTTTCTTAAGCAAATATTTTGTAACCCAAATCCAAAAGTGTTCTGCCACCAGTCAAACCCAGGCTAGTTTTTTTTTTTTTTTTTTTTTTTTGGATAAAGACGTCCGTATTAGAAAATAAATAAAAAATGCTTTTAAAATATAGAAATATATGAAAGTAACAAGTATTGTCACCTACTTACGCCGCTGTGCAAAATTTCATCATTGTATAATGTTGGGAGGTGAGTTAACGTTGCAAGATTTGAGAACACCACGAACCATTGTGAATGAAAGAAAAGAATGTGAAAAGAGAGAAAGCCAAGAATATAGTGTATAGTGCGTTCCGTAACTCCTGTGCGGGATTTTCCTATCCAAGAATAACTAAAATTTGAGAAATGTATTAGCAACAACATATTATTTATTGTGTCGCATGGCGCTGAAATATCACGTAGATACTAGTGCAGGAAAAGGTGAAATACACGAAACAGATATCTAGGTAATGGTTACACATTAGGATATGCAATAGTTGTAGTGAAAAATAGTTCCCAAGTGGTAATAAATACTTTCTTACATCTGGAACACAGTGTTGAATGCTTTTAATTACTTTCCACTCTGTTCTTATTTAAAACCATAAAGGCTTAAAATTGTTGGTTCGATGAGGATAAACGAGTAAAGTAATGACTAAATGGCAGGATACCCTCAGGCTATTTACCCAGTTGCTTGAATGGTCGATTGCACTTTCTTCTTCATATTATAATATTCTGTGTACGTAGCAAGCCAATGCTTGCAAAATATTTACTGATTCCAGTTGTTGGTTGTAAGTTCGTATTATTAATTTTTCTTCTTTTTCTTTCTCCTTTTGTTCCTTAGCACCCACGTGATGTAAAGCGAGGTTGTAATGATCTCCGCACGAATAAGATTTCCCAGATCGTCGATGAACGTGCTTGATAGTGAAGCGCGTTTTTCCTTGTTATTCAAGTGCCCACTGTTTGATTGAGGGTCTGATATTGAACACTGACAAACTCAGTGACGTACCTAGAAGTTGGTTTCGGGGGAATCCCGAGGTCTGTGTGGGTGTAAAATTTACATAAGATGCATATAATTTTACCAAAAATGATACTAAATTCACACAAAAAATCTGAATTTCGGGGAAGGGGGATTCGGACGCCCAGGACCCCCCCTCTGCGTATCTCCCTTGCCTACCTCACGAGATTCCTGATATAAAAATAAGGGGGAAAATGCAGACCATCGAGGGCGCACACATGGTCCGTTTCGGTGCTATATGCTGTCGAAACTGACAGGAAAATTAACCCTACACTGTAACCAATAACCATCAAAATTATACGGTTTGCTGTATTTCTAGAACAGTGGTAGGAGATCATTTTCCTGTCAGATTACTTGTGTCGGGCATGCGCATTGGTTGGAGAAAAAAAAAAAATCACAATTGCGTGTATTGATGGTGCGTCGATTTGGTTGTGTTGTATGTTGTTTTCTAGTGTGATAATACTGTTTGTGTTGAAGATATCTGGAAAATCAAAATTAAGAAAGGTGATGTATGGGAAAGCAACATATTAATTTGTGAACGTTGTGCGGTAAACAACATTTTTTTTTTTTTTTTAACCATTTCTCGGTCCCGAGAAGACACGTGGAAAGACTTCCGGTGCGCTCTCGCGCAGGCGCAGAGCGTGAACTATAAGTAATACAGACAAGCGCTTCAGCTTAGTCCAGTGGTTAATGCACCGGGAAGCTGATCCGGAGGTCCCGGGATCGAACCCTGGTGTGCATATTGTTACTTTTTTTAAAATATTATTTTGCTACTAAATACACGATCAGCCGTTTTAAAAAAAAACTGTGGCTCGTACATTTTAGGGTAATCGGTTTGCAGCGAGAGTTGATGGTAATCGGTCAGTAAATTTAAGGCGCAATTTTTTACTGTGTATTCCGGCATGATACCTTCCATTTAAAACCTGCCTTCATGTTCCTAGATAGTTTCAGTTCAATTGCAGACTAAATCCTTTGTGTTTGTCATAGCCCCTAGCAGAAGAATACAAAGACTTACTTAAGTTCAGAGTCTCTATGTATTTTTGGATAGAGTTAATTTCAAGTTTTTGAGGGTACGATGCTGCTTCAATTCCACTGTTAATGGTATTGGAAATATTATACTCTAAAGTTCATTTTCCCACGCTTTCGGTAGCCTATAGCGCGAAAACTAAGCATTTGTTACTCTTTTTATCGTTTTCATGTCAGGAATCTTGTGAGGCTGTTTTTTCGGTGTTTTGCAGTACCCTGTATTTATAGCCTTTTATCAATTTAAGAGCAATTTAAATTTATGCATTTTTTTTTACTTTATCGTTGCTAGTAGAAAAGGGAAAAGGTCTGATCATTCAAGGCACCATTCTGGCATTCCTTGACTGGTGTGGGCGACAGCAGAAGACAATTTATTCGTAATAACTGATCTCGGAGTTTTTACCTGTAGACCTCGAGTTGTGTTTTAATTTGTATAGCCTATTGTTTTGTATTTAATATTAGCTAAAGTGTTTTGTACTGTACGTGATTCCATGGATGGTAACTTTTATTAACTCCAAGACTTCTAACTTCCCTCCTGCTGCACCAGCAAACTAAACATAAAAGATGTAGCTTCAGATGTTCTCTAAGGTTCATACATGCGAGAGAACTTTGAGTCGTATTTCAATTTTCGTTGTATGCAATTTTCTGCTATGAGATGTGAACATAAGAAAGATTCGATGTGTCTGGAGAATCATTTTAGATAGACAATGTCGTAAGTGAATTGACGATAATCTATGTTAATTACTGTGTTATATATACAGGGTGGGTGTTAATGAAGTTAAACGTGCCCTCTTCAGGTAAGTACATTGCCAACGTTTGACTGTAGCACGAAACACGTTCCAGAGCATATCCGGTGAAATTCGCTACTTCAGTTCCTGAATATCTAGAACTTCAGTTCTGTTCGCCTTGGTTTCTATGTACTGCAGTCCCGGAAACCATGAAACTCAATAAGCCGTGTTTAATTTAGGATAAAAAGTTAATCATTTTTCGACATACCGTACCAAATTATATTGAACGAACTTTTAAACTAAAAGAAAGAGCAGTGTTTTGAACAATAGGATATCCAATCAAAGATTCAGAGAGAGAGAAAAGACTTATTATAACAAACAAAATGGAAACAATAAGTTAGAGCTGCGATTCTACTAGCACACCACATACTTTAACAACACAGACATTATTTTTTACAAAATAGGTTGGCAACACTAACAACTGCAGTGCTGAAGTAGGGAAACCCCACAGTACTTTTCTATTGCGTCGAACAATGAATGTTTATGCTAAGTTTGGTGCAGCTAGGTCTAACCGAGTGGAAACAATTTGAACAATTGATTTTAAAAGATGAGTTAGCAACACTGAATGACTGCATTAATCAAGACTGTTCCTAGACAAAATATGTACCTAGGTACATTTCAGTTGCAGTACCTGTAACTAATCGTAAAAGAAATTTCTCAACGATATGTAAGTTCTTCGAGGTTAGGCTGGTAACATTGTTATTGAAGGAATTTAGGAACTATTTGTCACACTTACTAACTAAATAAACCATTGATTGAAATCTAACATGTGGTCTGTTTGTCAGTGTAAAATCTGAAACTTTAATTGCAAAGCTTTCAGTTTCTTCGAAATTTTAAAGTAAAATCTATATGCTTATCTTCCTAGGCAGATAACATGGTGAGAACGTATGTATTTATGTTAATGGAAGATTAAATTTTAGTTCTTTTCCAGTTTTGGAAATTTAAAGCACAATACAACTCTGCAGTTATCTGCTTCTATTGAACCTATTATTAACTGGAGGGCAGATATTAACACATCAAAGAAAAAGACGAACTTACGGATGAACTACCTTGAGTGTAACACAAGAGCTTCACAAATGTGCATTACTTTCCACAGACGCATGTATTCATAACTCAACGAACTTCGATCGGTAGTGGGAAGGGACGCAAGTTCGAGCTTTGCTGCCGGCCACACTGACCGACATTTTCCAAACCTTCTTACAGTTTCATTTGACGAATCCTAGTACAGTTTTAAGAAGAGTATACGAGACGAGACGACCGAAAATAAAAATAATTACTCATATTTAATGTCATACAGGTGTATTGAATATTGCAACCCACATACAGTCTGAATTTGTCGGAAATGAGTTACTTTTTCTGTTGCATTTCATTATTTTTAAGTGTTATTTTATGCTAGTTTCCTTTCTTTTCCTTTAGGACAAAAAGAACTAATGAACAACTGGAAGATTTTGCCGAACTTTAGATGAGTGGAACATCGTACGAAACTTTTCATATATTTAAAAGATCTTTCTTTTTCAAATTATAGTATTCTAAATATTTATTACCTGGAACCGCATATATTCTGCAAAATATAATTTTTTAATTAGTGTATTATATTTTTGTTTTAGAGCTCTATAAAATAGAGCTTGTTTTAAATAATCTATTCACTTTTCTGGACTTTGGTTCTCCACGGAGTGAAGACATTTTTTATTTTCATAGAAACTGAGCCTGTTACTTCTTTAAATAAATAAATAAAAATCAGCTTATTAATCATTGCTCGAAATATGCAATTTTTCACCCAGAAAATGAAAGGTGTACGTTTTCCACATCGTGCTTCAGAAGTTTATCTCAAACGTTCTTCACGGAGAGAATCAAACTTAATAATATTAGGAACATGGAGTGGAATAGTAAAATTGAATGAGGGATGATGTCCCCTATTTTTGCAAATGTATTCAAGGAATAAAATGTAGAATTTAACGAGGTCTATATTTCCACACGATGTTTTATTTTATGCATAGAATATTGACATCTGACGTTTGAAATAAGGAGATGGAAACATAAAGTATATTAGGCGTCTTTCCCTTTTTGAAACTGTGGATGCCTTGTCTCGCCTCTTAGTCAAGTAAAAAATCCTAAAAAGCATAACGATAATTATAGGCGATTTTTATTATATAGTGCATAATAGAGCACAAAGCAGCAGGTACGCGCTCAGCTTCGAAGCTGGAACAGTAGGAACTAAAGTTAAATATTCAATAAGAACAGCTTTCCTACCTGTACAGGCTATTCATGAAATAAAACGGAAACAGTCCTGGTAGACTACAACACTCATTACAATATAATCATTATTAGGCTATGTACTATTATTCGCAGAGATTTAATACAACCAAACTGTGCAAAGTCGGTACAAAACTCTACTAATAAATGTTGGTGTTATTGTCGGTTCGATTTTAAACAATAGTGGTATCTATTCTCACAATGACATTAAAAGATATTTATATTATCTTATTCTCATATGCTGAGCACCGTTCATACTTAGTATCAGCCTCGAATGCCTTGTTCAACAAATTACATAAACAAACTATGTAAATTAAGAAAAAGGGGAAAGGTATTCCCTGTGCGATGCGCACGCGCCGTCAATGGTCCGTGGGGGATGTGGAAGTAGCGCTCAACATAATTCTCGACCAATGACAGGAGGTGAGATAAGAAATACCAAGGACATATTGGTACTCAATTTTTATAAGAAGCAAAGTTCACTTCAGAGAGCTAGGCATGAGAGTGCTGAAGGAAAGTGTCTAGCGTCCTTGTCAATATTTGAACTCGGGTCTCCCGATTCGTAGTCAGACGGCTGAGCTACGGCGAACCCATATAAATGAAAAGCGTGAGAAAATAGTCCAATTATGTGGAAGCAAATTTATCTCTCTGCATAAATTATTTCATGAGTTCTTTTTTTTTCGTAACTTTTACTTGTTCACTAATAATAATAATGTGTCTTCTTGGGTAAATAATCATATACAGTATTACTTAAATGTACTCTTTGCAGCTGCTTTTATATTGTGTTAATATTATTCATAATTTTCTAACAAGACTTAGGTGATACAGGAGTCAACAACTTTTGGTTGAATCAATCCCCTCAATAGGGAGTATTTATTATTAGTAGTAGTATTAGTAGTAGTAGTAGTAATAATAATCATTATTATTATTATTTCAGAAAATTAATTATATAGGACTGCTATTCAACTTAATGAGTATCCTCTTAATTATTCAAATTAATTCCACCCGTATCTAGGATAAGTACCTAGGTACATTCACCAACGGGTACCTAATACCTGTACCTAGGTACAATTTAAGATCAGTACCTAGTACCGTACCTGGGTACAAAGGAAGAGGCGTTTTTTTCTTAGTATCTGAGTAATTGTGTTTCGTTGTAAAAAGTAATTATTTTTTGCCTTTGTTACCGTTTCACAGATCATGACTAAGCGCATTACTCAGTTTTCGCCAGACTTTATTATCAAAATCTTAAGATGATTCGTGGATTATAATGTGAATGACCAATCCATATTAGGTAGAGTCTGCACCTTCACAGGGTAAACTGTTAGCAGGTCTAATATGTGTAGTGAGGATGAAGAAACTAATAAAATTCGAGTGAGGAAACTAACACGAATCGTTACATGAAAAACAGAGTCTACAAACCAAAAATTATAATCAGGTACTTCTGTCGGTGGTCATGAAGTTTCTGTGGCAGTTTTTAGCACATGATTATTGAATAATGATTTCTTGCTTTTCTACTTTCACGCTTTCTGCCCAAAATAGTATTTGTTGAGGCAATGTTCTTGAACAGTCTTGATAGTGAAAGTTTCTCAGAATGTGTGTACTTTGCGCAACTGACCTCATACATTTTGTTTCTGCGAGCTAACAAACAAATGTTTCGTAGTGGCATCTTTAAAGTCAACAAATTAAGACTTATTGTAAAGAACATGCCAAGAATTACGAAAGTTTGCAGTATAGAATTAAGCTAGCGTACGATTAGGACAATGGGTCTTCAAATATCAAGGATCCATCCCCCGTAGTCTAGATCGGTAACGTCACGGGCTTTGAATTAGCAATAGGTAGGCACACGGAATTGAACCCCGGCGGACAACTATCCTGACGACTGAGGTTTTCCCGTTTTACCAGGCGAATGCCGCAACTATATCTTAAGTAAGCCCCTCGTCTCTACTTTCCCCATTCTCGTCCCCTATCACAGCCTGAACCAGAAGGTCAAAAATAAGTTCAAATTCAATTCGAGTGTCAAAGTAAGAGAACGAAAAAAGACAAATGTCCTACAACATACAGTACGATAGATTTTTCCCTCGGTAAGCGAGGTGGTGGTTTGGTTAGCGTAGTGGGTTTCAACGTAAGGGACTTGGGGACGACAGATGACCTGTACAACGTCTTATGACTGGGGTAAACGCTTTTTACTCTGTCCTCGAAAAAGTTAGAGACCACGAAAATTACTCGAGTATCATCCAGTATTCTGCTGGTATGACGGGTAACTCAAGCGAAAAATTCGGGATTGGAACCCAAGTGTACACGATTATGATACAAGCGTGCTTACGCTGAGCGTTGTGCTTCTTTTTTTATTATTATTTAATGAATTGCGTTGTGGTAATATCGTATAAGCATCACGATATTTTCTTCTTAAGTATAATATTTTACCCTCGTGTCTACTATTTTTAAATATGAACCTGTGATAAGTTTTTCATGTTATTTCTTAATTACAGTACAATTTTAATTTTGAATCCCTTTAAACCTTAGCTGGCATTATTTTAAAATTTCAAGCAGTTCTAGTACAGTCACGGAAAACGGTATTTCGGAAACATGGAGTTTAGTTTTTTATTTCTTGTGTTTATGGGCCAGACATTCAGCTGAGGGACTACAAGCGACAGGCTCAGGCCATACGTGCCTGTCTCACCCATAAACATAAGTTTAATAATAATAATGCTATATTCCTGGAATGCCTTTTCCCGTGAATGGAGAACCCTATTTGAGTACTTTTTTTTTGCAACTTACAGAAACTCGCAGTCTTTTATAGCTAAAAAAAAAAACGTTCTCAAATCGGTCTCTCAATTCCAAAGTTATTAGCAAAACAGATTTTACCAACAGGAAAGAAAACAAAGTACGGGGCCTGCGTAGATTTCCTTCTGTTCATTTCTTCATTACGCCATGAATACTGGTTCCTTTCTGCTTTGAAACTATTGTTTAATTGGTCTTCGTTGCTGTAGATTGAGTTAATGCCTGGAATAATTGTGCACTTATACTTTGCCAGCAACGAGTGGCTATATCCTAAAGCAGTCATAACAGTTTGTCTTCTGTTTGTTTGTGACGTGACTGTGGTAATTATAGCTCATCAACAGTTTTCAAAAGCAATTTTCTGTAATACGTTCCATTTCCGGCTCCCTATTTGCCTGTAGATGTTAATTTTGCGAGAGTTTTGTACAATACATTTTACCATCCTATGTACTGTACCTTTTTCCTTCATCAAATACCACTTACGATTCCTGTGTTTTGGTACAACAACTGAAGGATAAATAGCTACAATTTGTATAATCTTGGTCAAAATGTGTGGCCTATTCCTGGTTTCTAATGATTTGTACATCAGAGATTACGTATATGTAACTCATGTGATCTACAAACGAAAGTAGTCACATGAGGGATTATACTAACTCAAGTTCTGAGGGACACGAAGAAATGGTCCTGTTCTTAGCGTGATTCCAGTTCAGCACAAATTAGTTGATCTAGCATTACATGAAGAAGCTTTTATAGTAATGTTAGTGGAAAATATCAGTAGAGAGTACAGTGTTACGTTGGCATGGTCGTTAACATAAGTTTATTCATTTTACGTTTGTTTTGACCCTTTATGAACTTCCTTGTATTATTCGCCAGTAACACAGTTATATATTTTAAATATTTTTTGTGTGTATATGGCAAAAAAAGTTTTATAGGTCATTTGTTGAAACAGCAGTCTATTTTGCGCTTCGCATACTTGTTTCCAGTGTCCAGTCACTTTTGACACTGCAAGAGACCAGTTTTTATTAATACGGACAATAAAATAAAAAAAAAGAAAAGAAAATGTTCCTCGCGCCTCCTTACTCGTGTAGACGGTGAATTCGAAATGTGTATGAGATAAATACCTTATGTAAGTAAACAGAAAACCAGGTTTGTAGGCATGTCATCTCGGAAAGCCGCTTCACACCAGTCCGGTTGATACAGGACACTTGTGTTGCGTTGCGACACGTCGTTCAAATGGAGGAAAAAACTTGTTTCTGCACTTTTCCTTATCACGAAAGTAGTTTTCCTATAAGGCGTCAAGATTAACAGAATACAATGTCAAGGTTATACGAGGTAATACCAAAAGTCTGTAATGTTTCGCTTTTATATACAGTAGACTCTCGACTATCCGCTCTCCGTACCATCCGGCCTAGTTTTAAAAGAATATTTATTTTTAATAAAATGAGACATACAGTAATTTACTTTGTCACTGTGTACTTGATTTTCTCAGTCAGACATTACAAAATTTATCTTAAAATGTGTACAATACTGTGTGTGCATATTTTCATTTTTGTAGTTCATTTTTCCGTAGTAAATTATTGAAACGGCGCATGGTACAGTACATAATAAATGCTTATGAAGTACTGGCCTGTACCAAGAGATCATAACAATAAATAGGAGCTGTTTTTTGGTATAAAAATGGTGTTTTTAATGGTTTGGGTGAGGCAGGAAGTGTGTTTATTGAACTCTGGCCTATCCTGCCCTTCCGCCACATTAAGCCGGATAGTTGAGCTTTACTATATATATACAACATGAAAAGGTAAATATTATTGTGTGTGTGACTAAAAGTTGAAGTTTTAACAGCAAAAATCGAGTTCTAAGTAAGGTAAAATCGGGAGAGATCTCGCATAAATCAGGAAAAATTCAATAAAATTCTAATTTTTATGCAAACTTCTAAAAAAAAAATTACAAAATATATTCTTTAGTATCTTATGCACAATCACATATTATTAATCTCCGTTATAATTCATTGTATGCTTAATAATAATGATTTTTCAAAAACTTTAATTTGCGCCATCTCTTCTCCTAGGGTAGGTAAGATTGCTCACATGGGAAGGAGAGACTGCGCATGATAATAAGGTAACATTCGATGGTACGAACCAAATAGAAACTAGTTGTTGTTATCCACAACATTATAAACTGTTGTATTACAAGAAGTAGTTAGCTAAAGCAGCCTGAATATCCCTATTAGATGTTTCATTTCTCACTCTTGGTAGTGTTCATAAACTTTTCTAATAGAGTCGTAAGTGGACAGAGGAAATTCCTTCGTTTTTTTTATTTATGGCCTTTTAGGCATCTAAGGCGCAGGCCGGGATAGGGGAGGGGAAAGGATTCGGGAAGGTGTCGGCCAGGGCCTATATTGAAGGTGCCATCGCGACATTTGCCTGGTGTGACTGGACAAAGGAAATTGACTATGTTTGGTGATGTGTGAACAGGTGTGAGGTAGTGGGTTAGGACCAAAGATGATACCGAAATCTAGCCCAGATTTATAATTAGCTTACCTTATGTGAATGCGCAATCTCTCCTCTCATTGTATTAAAATAATGTATTGCGCAATCTATCCTACCTGACGCTTGCACCAACTAGTCTCATTAGGGAGGAGAGATTGCGCACCACATAGCTTGGGTGGAAATTTCCAGATTGACTTCAAACTGTTTGCAAGACTATTTCTGACAAAGGAGTAGCTCGGATATTCCTTGATTTATAATTATTTAACTGTAAAACATTTCCTTTGAGAATATACACAACTTTTATGAACATTCAAACACTTAGCGTCTGTCGTAGACGCAAGAATTTGATGATAAGTTTCAGCTACCACTTTCTACCAACACAGGAATTCAACTGACTAATTTGCCCGTGACGTATTCGCTTGTCCTTCACTCGCAACACGTTAGTCCCATTTATTTCCGTCTTTCCAGGATCTGTCCAATCTCTCCCGGATTTACCTTATGTTTTTCCTTATGGATTGAAGAGGAGGACTAAGATTCCATCCATTATATTATGACCGCAGGTTCCAACAATTGTGCACTGACAGCTCAGTGCCTTGTCAGAAGACTACTGAAAATTATCAAGCGGGAGGCTCTTTACTTCATCTATCTGTCGAGAAACCCGACCTGCCTTGCAGATATCCTTAAAATATCTCCTTTTTTCTCAAATTATCATGGTTTCAACACGACTATGTTTTCTGCGGTGGTGACGACAATGGGAAAATCATGAACCCAGACCTTCGTAAATCTTCAGTTAATTGCCGCCCGCCAGTATATTCATGAACCCACTTTCAAACAGTATTGTCTCCAGAAACACACCTCAACTGATTATGAATGTCGACGGCTTTTTCACCACGTACAGCACATTGCTCCGCCGTAGTGAGATTCATTGTTTCAGGACAGTTTTATACTGAAGAACCATAAAATTGGAATTGATATTTAGTGAACAATGAACATGTATTTTTTCTACATATTTAGAAGTTATATGTTAAGTATCTCAGAATTCGTTCCTGAACCCATTATTATAGCTGGAACCTTTATTTGAAGAGTTTTGGTTTGCTTGAATTACCAAACCCAAATTTCTGCACGCAGCATTTACTACAGATATTAACCATGTGAGATTTGTATGGTAAAAAAGAGTACTTCGTCTTTCTTCAGTCGAGATATGGACTACCAGTTAGCTCTGCTACTTCAACAATAATAAACTAGCTTCGTCTAAGCTTGTCACACAACAGTTCATATAATAATTAACATCGAGCTTCGGTTAAGCTTGTAGTATCTTCATATTTTTGCCCGGTCTTGGGTAATCTGTAGTCTATAAATCTTGGAAGTAAATATAACCGAGAACCAAGATCCCCACTGTGGTCCAGGATTAGGCATGGTACCGATACCAAGACTGGTCTTGGTCTCGTCTCGAATTCGAGACCAAGACCGAGTACGAGACTAAGGTTCAGGAA
>JAGDQP010062122.1:352-11926 GCA_022664845.1 Lepisma saccharinum
AAATCTACCTCATCCTGTAGGCCTACCGAAAGGGTTTTTTTAAATTTCCAAATGTTAAGGAGTAATATAAGATTTGTTTGAAATGTTTCTGGGGTACGTAGACCCACCTCCAGGATATCTGAAGAGGTGCTCGCTTCTCGTAGACTTACTTTTGTGAACTCATTGAATAATCACCTACATATAGGAGCAAAGATACATCCCATCCTTATCAACTAACTGATATCCTTTATTTGTAATGTGCTCTTTAACTTTGATTTTGTGGCCACTTTTACAGCGCAATTTTCAGCCGACGTTTGTCTCTGGCGAGCAGACTGAGAACATATTCTACGTTGATTTCAGTGTCACTGTTCACTGACAAGTGTATCAAGACGAAGATATTATTTAATTATCCTAAAATTTAAGAAGCAACGTTCAGGTGTACACGTTGTTATAGGTATCGTCACAAGATAAAGGATAAAATTAATTTTATGGGCGGTATCAGCACTTTATATCGTCACAAAAATCTGCAACAGCTTGTAGATATTCGGATACAGTTCTTCTGAGAAACGAATCAAACCATCAACAACTGTATACCAGGACATTCATTTGCAGGCATATTTTTTTCACTTATTTTACAACAATTCGAATTCTGATTTGACCATATTTACTCCTACTATATCATCATAATAGGGGGTAGCTTTCCGCCACATAGGAAGTAGCTTTTCGATTGGGGGAACAAAGTCAAAATAGCTTTCTTATTTACATATTTAATATATGAGATTGCCTTGCTCGTAAATTGTTAGTGGGCAAAGGTCCCTTGTTCCGACATCTCGGCATACAATGTAGCTGTGAAGAACGAGCCTACTACTAGAATTGAATACCAGCCATTACTATAACTTCCATCTCGGGACAGAAGACAAGAAAATAGGACACATTCGCAAAAGAAAAGATTTAATTATTTTTATGTTCATAAATAAAGAGGGGTAGAGAATTAAAGTTATGTATACTATATTAATATCAACAGAAATAGGCCTATGTAAAAATTCCGTACATGTTAATGTATGATCGTTTCAAAAAAACTAATGAATCGCTCGAAAAAATGCTGTGCCCGGCAAATAATAAATAGCCCGAGTCGTAAGGGGGCACGTGCCCGGGTGCCCTCCCCTTGGCTACGACACTGCCTTCTTCAGTCATGTTTGTCTATTTTGTTATACGCCAAACCACCCTTTCTTGAAAACAAGCTCTTGTGGAAAATATTGAAGAAGAAATATTAACACAACAACGAAAAGAGATTGCGTGCTCCAAATCTATTTCTCGTGCACATCCAAGGTTTTTTCTTCTTCTTTTTCTTCGTGTTCTTCTAAGGTATTAAGAACGGGTGGTCTCGGCATATGAAGAGGTAAACCATGAACGTTTTGCTCCAATGTACCACGGTATACACGTATGATAATGCATTGAGCTTTGAAAAGATATTAGCCGAAGCAAAGTAAAAAACTCTGCATGATCAACAGGACCTTGGGAAAGCTTGCGGGATAGTCGAAGTAAGTACCAAATAAACAAGTCGTAGTAAAACCCGGTTCTTAGCCAGTGCAGTGTTACCAACCTTTACTTGCGTATTATTTCAATATTATTATAGGAAAGAAGAACAAAACGTATTTTCGGAAGATTTTTTTCGAAGATTTCTAAATATCATCATCATCATCATCATCGTGTATCTTCAATCCTTACATTGGTTGGCAACAGTTCTCTTCCACTTCTGGCTGAATGTTAATGTAACTTTATTTCTGGCCTTTAGACATGTATGGTCCAGATCGAGTTAGGGTAGGGTAATGTATGCGGGGAAGAGGTAGACCAGGGACTATCTCGGCACTTATCTGGTGTAACTAAAAAAAAATATGGAGAAACCTCAGTCAGGTGGGTGGTCACTAGTATCGAATCTAGGACCACCCAAATGCGAAACAAACTCTCTACCAATTCATCTACGGCCGTTCGGTGTACTTGTCACTGTCTTCAGCCAATATCTTTAACTTGATGTCATCAAAGAATTACCTTACAATAAAACACGTGTTTCAATTGGCTACTCACTCAAATCGCAAGCAACGCAAGCTTTCATGAAAATCAGCCCTGAGACGTGGACCTGCGTGTCGAAACTTTGGACGGAAAATGGCGGCTTAAGGGAAGAAAGCCGCTGAAATTACTGGTGTTAAAATTACAAATTTTCGAACGATTATTGGACTGAACCTCAAGAAAATTTTCACAGAAATAATCCATAGTGCAATAGTGTTTCATATAACAGTTTTTCAATACTAAATTCAAAATTGGCAGTGATAATTACATCAAAAAGTGACAGTGACTAGAGTATATTGAGTTACTGACGACTATGGCGGACTGCAACCATAGCAACTAATCAATAATTGACTTTAAAATGTCGAATATTATAGACGATAGACTGCAGAACTGTTTAATATAACTAATTTAAATATATAATGTCAAATAAAATAATGAATTCGCAATGGGCATGAACATAGAGATTCGAGCCCGCGATAGATAGAAAAAGGACAACAAAGTCAATTTGTATTTCTAGAAAATGGTACGAATTTCTGAGACATATACCGACAATCTCGCCGTCAGAGGACGAGAGTGAAGCCGCCTTTTCATGTACGTGGTAGCCGCTTTCTTGGGATTTAGTCGAGTAGTCAATAGAACCATATATTCCTACTGCAATACTCCTCAGCAAACACAGCACGCTACCTAGCACATACATGAAACGGCTGCCGAGTAAGGTTAACTTTTCTTGTAAGCGTGCGTTGCATGCCTTGCTTGCGATTTGGGTGAGTAACCAATTGAAACACGTGTTTTATTACGTGTTCTACGCGGTAACAGAGTTTCTATTGGCTACTCATAGAAATAGCAAAGCACGCGGCGAACGCTTGTAAGGAAAGAGTGAGGGTGAAGTATAATCTCTTTAAAGATTCTTCCAAATACTACTACAGTCAATAAGTTCTAAGATGGGAGTTTTTTTTTTACACATACTTAATACAGACACGGAAGTACTGCGAGAGTTGAATAAAAAACAACATTTAGTTGTTTTTTTTTTAAATTATTTAAATTATATTTATGAGCCAGACAGGCATTATGATTAAGCTGTGACATGTCTGAAGAACAGTACGTGGCAAGCTTATCGTAAAGTATGCATATCTAGTCCATAAATATGACTTAAATAGAAACTAAGCGCTAGACCATAGACTAAATAATTCCTAGACTCCCGCAGTATTTCCGTGACTGTACGACGTTCCTGTTACACACAATTTTCAAATAAATGTCCTTGGGCCACAATCCAGCGCCGGTAGAACTCCTGGAATTCATGGATTGGGGTCGACCATAGGTCCTCCGTCACTGCGTTGATGATGACATCCTCCGGCGACTACAAACGTCTCCCATGAAGCTGCACGACTCATAGCTGCAACATTGGTCCATCTCCGACACAGCTCACTTCGCGACTTACACGTCACCACGTCAGACAACAACCACTGTACTGTTCAACTGTTGCACTAAACAGTTCTGACTTCTGAATCAACTACACGTTGTGTCTGATGGGCCACAGGATGGCGCTTTCTCGACATAGCATGCGGTCTACGAAATGCCTCACAGTACCGCCACACGGCTGCGAGTTTTAGAACATTGAATCTATTGTTGTATACAATAATGGTTAGTAGTACAGTATAATTCTATACCGAATAACCATAAGCTAATGTTTGATTTAGTACAGATTAAGTTTGGTAGAAAGATTACGTTCTTTAGGTTAGATTACATTATGTATAACTTTCATACAATATTTCTATATCGTTAATTCGTTCGTTATTATCAGATTCCCAGCAATCTTCCATGAACTCTGGTTCTTGTCTATGTTATCAGATTCTTGAATGCTATTGAAGAAGTGGAAATAAGGCAAATGCAACTGAACTTAAAGTGCCGGTAACTTTAGTTTGTTTAAGCGAAAACAACCCTTAGAACCATAAACACCTAGAATTAGAATTCTTGAAGTCTTTTTGCATATATTAACTCTGTTATACACAAAGATATTTTAGTATTTAACCAATTTCCAATAACTTTAGTGTATTATTTTTCACATAAGTGAAATTACTTCCTGAACCCTTCTTGTCGTCTTATAAAAATACCAATAAATACTTTAATAAATCGTTCTTTCCGGACTTATTTTCCTTTTTTTACTTTCCTTATAAGTTCATCTTCAACCGAATCGTACAACCTTGCACTTGTCTCGCGAGAGTGAGGGTGATTTAGGGCGAAGTTCAGGTGTTCTCGTGACAGTGAGGATAAACTTACTTGGTGAGGTTTTGAAATTTGAGTTTATTCTCAGGCTCATACCCGGGATAGGGTGGAAGGAAGTTGATCAGGGCCTAGTTAGTAGGTACCATCCCGGCATTTGCCTGATATGACTGAGGAAAACCACTGGAAAAAACACTTGGTGAGGTAAAGTATAGGGAGGACCACAGGTTGAAGCCCTGGCTGGTGATCTCAACTTCAGTTTTCCAGTGTTTTTCTGTTTAGCGAATGATGGAATGGTACTGCATAACTTCTTGACCCCTACTTGCTCGGAACATTGTTTGTCGACAAACATAGTCCTTGAAGCTTGTGAATGACTTACACCATAGAGGCCCATCCGAGGTAGTAATTAGACGCTGGAAGAACTTTGGCTAAATTCCTCTAGAAAAGCACTAATGACCATTGAAAATGCATCAACGTGGCAACACTGGTAATATTTGAACACATGGTCAGGCTTATGGTGCTTGGAGGGCTGGAAGCGGTCACGACCTCTTGACCTTTGTGGAGTCAGCTTGATCACGAGAACCAAGTTCTTTTGCTAGAAAATGGAGAGAAAAAAAGACAAAAAAACAAGCAAACTAAAAATGCGACACAGTCCTGTTTGGTTTATAAAAGACTAAAGCCTGTATTCAGAAAACCTATGGATGGACATTCTTTGCAAAGAGGACACGTCTTAAAATAATTGTCGTTCCGTCTTCATTGCTCAAATTGGAGTTACTTTTTTTTCTTGGCCCTCCTCGTTTCCCTTATGCTCCATCGTTCCACTGACTGCATTTTTTATGTATGATTATCGCTTAGAACCGAGGAAAAATGTGTGTTGTGTTGACATGAACCACCTCTGACATAATAGTAACGTAAAATCGTGGGAAAAGGAAATTGCGCCATCTTCTGTCTCAGCTCAAAGTTATGATAACATGTCTTTTCTTTCTGCAAGTAATCTCGTTACGAGGAGAAACATTGTCCATTTTTTAAAACATAAATTCAGTTTATTTTTTGGACATACATTTGAGCAGAAGTGCAACTGTGGTTGATGATAACTCTATGTTGATGTTGATATTCGTTTACACTAAGACACGTTGGAAAACGCACACAGAAATTGGACTCTGCAGTGACCGGGGATAGAATACGGATCTTCTAGTTGCAAGCTGGTTATTGTATCATTGAACTGCTTACTATTGTAGACTACATTTTATATGTAGAAGCATGAAACTGGACAAGCTTATTTTCTGTGACTAAATCATTATAACCCGAAACAACACACCGCAGATTTTATGACATAACAACACACGGCGGTCTGTGAGAGCGCTCTGGGATTTGTGGTTGTTTTTGTACTGTCTGCATGCGTTTGTGTGTGTGAGGAGAATCCTATAATAACTCGATTGTCTTAGTTTGTAGTTTGGTCCAGTTTTCTTTTCGTTTTCTTTTCTGTCATTAGTTTATATATAGATTGATTATTATTGTATGTGTTTATTTTTGTATTGAAACTTTTAATTACAATGTATTGATGGTTGAGTGTAAGAAAAGGTTGTGATGGCCTTGACTTCGCCATGTAAAACAAGACGAAATAAATAAATAAATAATCCAGGTAATTATGGTATTATTATGTTTTCTCACTCGAGAAGAACTTACATGCTGTTTTACTTTACTTGAATCAATTTTAGCTGTAATACGCATTGGAAGAAAGAGAATCACATGCTTGAAAGGCTTTCACTTCCTTCCGAATTCGGATCATGGTCCGATTCTAAAACAAAATTTTCATCAACTGTCAAATTTTCATCACTCCCTTCCTCTTCCTCCAATCATTGGTTCACACATTTCGAAAAGACGGATCGTTTGGGCTCACAGTACGCGAAGGATCAAGGACATTAGGTAACAACGCACGGCGGTCTCTCAGACCGCAAGTCAGAAAGAGCAATTAATCTTATAACACCTATGACAACTAGAAACACACTGCACTGGGGTTGCAATGGTAGCAGCATAAGGAACGATTAGGTAGTAGCGCCATCCAATTTTGCAACGGGAGGAAAGAAAAAAATAATAATGAGCGGTCTCAGAGACCGCTGTGTGTTATTACCGGTTGTAAGCACGGCTGGAATAGTTTTGTTATCACCATTTTAGAAATTATAGACGTCGTAGAATGATGAAATTTGGTACAGCGACGTAAGTCGGGTGACAATATAATAGTCCATTGTTTCTTTCATATATTTTTATATATGATATTAAAAGCATATTTTATTTTTAGCTAAGAACTTCTTTATCCTAAAATAAATACTAACCCGCAATGATGTTACGTATGACTGGTTGCAGAGCTTTATGATTCGAGTGACAAAGATCTGTTACAGTGTTGAATCACTGCGGTTCTTTTACCCGATCTTTGGATAATGACAATATGTGAAGGGAGAATGAATTACCTTATGGCCGCCATGTTGAAAGACACAATTTTCTATTCAACTCGAGAATTTGAAAGAGGAAAAAGGTCATGTGACATCATTTTAGGCTAGTGTGTTTCCTAGCTTTTACGGTCCCTCCACTGCACAGTAGTAATAATGTCAATAACGACAAAAATAAAGTACAAATTTATGAATGAATTTATCAATGATATTAAAAACATGGTTTATTATCAAACCTAATCATATTGATCGAGAAGTTATCATATTAATTTCTATATCACAGCACTGATTACCGATAATGGTTAGCACTTAAACATGCAAAGTGAAGAACTTAAAATAAATAGTAGGCGTTTCCCCCATTCTGTTGTAACCAGACAACAACAAGAAAAGCACACATGCCTGCGAGATATGCCAATATTATCATATCATTATCTCCCAAAGAAAATAGTAATATAGCGTGTTGTGTACATGGAACACGCAAAGATTTGTCTGCCTTTTCCAGAAGTAGGTCTCTTGTCAGTCCTCACACTCTTGCGAGCACATGGAAGAGGTATATTCCCATCTTCACCAAAGTCTTTGTTAGTTTCCCACGGACCAATATGCAGCTAGAATGAAGAGACTGGAAAATAGGTTTTTGGGGAGAGAATTAAGTTTCTTTAAAATAAAAAAAGGAATGAAATAAGAAAAATCTATCGTGAGATTCAGTAGCAGGTATCCCACGCTTGAAACCGTGTGAAGGGCGTATCAAGGACAGACGGAATGATGGACTGATTGTTTCTATGTCCCGCCGCATATTCATCCTAAGAGAGTGATGTCAATCAAAAATACTCCAAGAACAGGAAAACAGTAATAATGCTGTCTTTTTCACTTCCTTTCGCCTAATTTAAAGACACGTAGACATGTATGCTTGCAACAAGATGCAAAGTTTAACTAGAATTGTGAGGAGAGAATTGTAATTAGACTGAAAATCTCCTGGCACAAACAGCACACAAAACTTCACCAAAATGAACTTAATATGAACACATGTGAACTTTATGTGAAACTACTGAACAATTGTGAGGTTTTTGTGTGCTCAATGTGTCTTTTTATTGGCTTCAAACCCTGAGTGCATTTTTTGCACATATTAAATTCATTATTTACCGAAGTTCACATTATCTAGAGTTCGTTTTCAGATTATGTTTAGTACATTTGCCAGTATTAACTGAACTTTTTGTGCTTGAATTGGGTATCAGCACACTAAAAGTTCATATATTATGTACTAAAAACGTGGTAAAACTGGAACATATTGTGAACTTCTTTCAGTACATATTGTGAACTTTAAATGTACTTTGATTTTCAGTATATCTAACTACGCCTCCTCCTCTTCTGAAGGACGTAAAGGAATATGCAATCAAAAGAAGTTTTATCGCTGTATATGTACAAAGGAGTCCACGCTCTTCTTCAAAACCTCATTAGTTAAATGTCTCTCAGGTTATATAGGACAGCACGCTTTGAATGGGCCACCATTCTAGATAAGTTATATTGCAAAGTGTTTCTTTCTAGAATCTTTTACATTTGTGTTCCAGAATAGAATGATATACAGAATGTTAATTAATATTGAAAACCGAACAAAATAGACTGGCTTCCCAGATGGTTGATCTAGTGCTCAGCTGTCAGGCAGACTATCAAGTGGTTACTATAGAGGAATAATGGTCCAAGTCCACCTTTTGACGAAAATGATCTTTACACCCAAGGTGATATACATTTGACTGCTCTTTATTGTGAAGAAGTTATATATGTCTGGTGTCCTACTTAACCGAGTAATCTTATAAATTTCATTTCCGGTATCAATGTTAAATATAGTAAAATCTTACTTTAAAAGCTTATTTCCCTCGAAGCTAATAAAACGAACAAAGAGCAGTCTTGATCTATAGTGCTCAACTTAATGCACGTAATGTAGATCCCTCGAGCCTCACAAGTCAGCTAAGCCTCAAGCATAATCTCTACTAGTGCCCAAAGCGATGACACTCACTACATTGGATTTATTCTTGCGAATCACACAGTACAAATAAATTAGATGTAAATTCCATTTTAGACAAACATTTATGTGATTTAATTTACCTTTTTCCACTTTTAAACAAAGTTGTATTTAGATGAATTTCTGTTGTTTAGTCGGTCGAATGGAGCTGTAACCAACGTAATTTGTCAAATTTCTTCTGCTTAGACCGTAAGATAGGACTAACCGCCTTCAATCAACCTGATTGTCCTATTTCCTCTTGTTTTGGTGCTCGGATAGAACTTGAACCGACCTGATTAGTCAAATTTATGCTGTTTTAGCGATCGGATGGGGGCTTCATTAGCCAATTTTTCTCTAATTTGTGTTCGCATATTAAGACTCTACTTGACATCATTAGCCAAATTTTGCGCTCGGATTGGAATTCTAATCAGGTTGATAAAGCAAATTACGATTGACGATTATATAGAGATGTAATCGTCTTGATTAGCCAAATTTCTGCCATTTTATGGTCGGCTACAGCTCTTCTGTTTTGATGATTAGGACTCTATTCTGCTTGATTTGTGGTTTCAATATACAATGTTATTGGAATTTTAGATTAATGGTTTTGCCAGCAGCATCTTAAACTACAGCCCACGCGTATCTTCGTTTAAGTAACATGTCCATGAAAGAAGAAGCAGAAGGTAACAGCGCTATTCTTATTTGAAGGCATAACCAACATTTGCCTCGTATAGCTAAATTCAAACCAATAATTTTGGCGTAAGCATCGTTTCAACTCAGACTGCTTCATCAAATCTCTCTGTACTTTGCTACTAGATTGTCTCGTTGGTCTTACAGATTTCTTTCTTCGCCCTATTTGAATATTTGACTCAGGATTTCACATTTTTGTTTTCAATTCATCTATCGCCATAGGATAATCATGCCATTCCTTTTGTTTCAGACCTTGGTTCAATAAGCTTCTGCTTCAGCGATGCGTTTTCTCTTCTGCGTGTAGTGCATAAACTATTCATTCATTGTTGCTTTGTCTTCTCCCCCTGAGTCACTCACTGTCTCTTTCTCCTTTCCCTTTGAAGTATCTTCGTTTCCGTTGCGTCTCCTGAGAATACTGCCGAGGGAACAGGGATATCGTTCCTCTCGTTTGGATCTGACAGCTTGTGTTATTTTCTCCCCTTTCCTTCGTTATTTTTCGTCTCATCTTTGTAGTTTGTTCTTTTCTCGTATCAGGTAATGTTGATATCAAAAAGTATGTTTTCGATTTTTCTTGTCTTTTCAAACTTCCTTCTTCTTCCTTTTTTCGGAACGAGGAAGGAAGGAACTTCGTGTATCTGCCAAACATTGACGTCATACAACCAGTCACTGAGCGTCATCTATCGTCGAAGATATAGCCAACATGTCAAGTAAGTTACTTCCCTTGTCTCCTTATTTCTTTTTTCTGTATTTTTCACTTTCTTTCTTTCTTTCGAACGAGGAATTACTGTTTTGTGGTAGCACGTTTTCTCTCAAGGGATCGTGGTGGCGCTAAACACCTACAAATTATTGGAGTTTTTGTGTTGTTTTTTTTTTTTACCAGGATGCGCTAGAAGGTTTGTTTTGATCACATTGAATGATGTCATAGCTTCTTACTGGAACCTGAATTCTGAAATAACAAAACAGTGAAACGAAGAAAAAAATATTACATATCAAGAAATGCAGAAACTACCTGAATTCCGATACAACACGAAAAATGTTATCAGTCTGCGCATTGAAAAATTTCGCTGATTGATGAGTGTTCTGGCCTGAGGCAGGTCCTGACCCAAAGGTCTCTGTCCAAGATGAGCTGATGGCGGTTTGCCATTCTTGATAATGGAAAATGGATTATCTTTGATTTGATTCTAAGTCATCTTACAGGGCTAAATCCATTTATAAATTACATTAAGGGAGGGGGAGAGAGTTGTGGGAAAGAAGTTGACTAGAGCCTAATTTGTGATTTTCCGGTATCATAATCAATTTTCAAATTTCAGTTTTGGACACTTTGTATTTTTCGTTTGAAACAAATTTGTGATGTTCAGGTTTCAAAATCAATTCTCGGATTTCGGTTTTTGAAAATGTATTTATCGGTTTTTCGTTCTTGAAACAACCTAGATGCTGTTTTTTGCTTATTGGAATTATTTTTCTGGTTTCAGATGGCCGTCTATGTTTCCGAGTTCGGTTACGAAGTAGTCAAGACTGGAGACAATTGTAACATTTTTTTTACAAAATTGATTTCAGTTAGTAGATGAAATGAAATGAGATCTACCGTTCAAAATAACAGAAATTGTAAAATGGGGTTTCTAGCATAATTGAAGTACTATACGGAATGCATGGCAACGAAGAATGAAGATGAGACGTATTATGTAAAAATTCTGAAGAACATTCAGTAACGAAGAGGCAGCGGCTTTCAAACACTTAAAGTTGTTCAATCGAATGTCGAGCTGCAATGACTAGACGATTGGAATATTATTTATCACTAGCGACAGTGATTGTTGTTTAACTTTTGAATCATTGACCACACTTGCTTCCATTTTGTAGTGCAGTACAATTATTGATATGGCATTTTAGTACTTCTTACTTACTTACTCACTCTATGTCTTACGGAACTCGGAAGTTCATTGCCGTAGTAACAAACTACGACTAATAATTCCCCATCCAAAGATGGGGTGAGTAGTATAATGGGGAGATAATCAGGATATCCTGGGGGGGTAGTAGCGGCTATGGCCTTCCCCCCCTTAGGATTTTTATACACCATGTTTGAATTTGCGTCCTCTGCCATTTTTAGGAGTCTGTACAACGTGCGGTAGAAGGAGGGTGTAGTAATACATGAAAATGATATGTTTAGAGAGTGAATACCTT
>JAGDQP010062123.1:0-11926 GCA_022664845.1 Lepisma saccharinum
ACGTAATTTTGGAGACCGCTCTGGGGACGGGCCGAAGTCATTAGTGACTAAAATGACCCCAAAAATCAAAGTTTACCAAAGGCTTTTTATCTTAACGTGTATCGCTAATGCCTTTTCTTCCCCAGAAAAAATAACGAAAATATTTTATATCTTACGATCCCATTATCGTCCCAAGTTACAATTTTTATGGTAGGTGTAGGGGAGGTATGACCAACATTTAAGATTTTTTTTTAAAAAAATCGAGATGTCCGATTTTGAGAAAATCGATATTTTTTTTTTAATTTTTGGGATACAAAATCTTGCGCCACCCTGTTGCGTATCATATCAAATGAAAGCTTATTACAAGAGATTTAAAATGAATCATCTCCGAGTACTCTAGAATCAACCATTGCAGAACAATAAGAACTTTTGTAACGGAAAATAGGACTTTATGGAAATTTTTGAACTTCCTTAGAACGAAAACTAGTGAGTCAAAAAATCTGATATATATATAATATTCTCAACAGTTACTAGCAATAAACCAAAAATCATAGAAATCTGAGATGGTGAGGTAGAAAAGGTGTGTTGAATTGACATGGACTAACCCTTCTGCCTTTTCTCTGTTCTAACTTTCCTGTCGTTTAGGAGGTGTCCTTCATCTATTATCCTATCTGCTGTGCTAGTTCTAAATTTCTTGACAGTTTTTCTATATACCGCTAAGTGTTCTCTTATTTCAGCTTTCATTTTTCTTTTCGTTTGGCCTACATACAATGTCCCACTAAAGCAATTTATTTTGTAAATCCATTCTATTTCTTCCTCTTCAATCACTTTTTTTTCTGTCCATTGAAAAAAAAAACTGGCTAATTTGACATTAGACTTAAGTGTTGCTTGGATATTAAACCTTTTTTGGAGTATTTTTCTGTTCTGTTCTTCGACGTTCCCTTAAAAGCTTCAATATATACTCGAAACCGTAATGTGTTGCTACTACTTTGTATCGCTTCTGTTTACACATTCTGTTTATTTACTTCTTTGTGTATATTTTTTATGCCTGCATATGTAACACATTGAACTTCACTTCTGAGCACTTGACTAGTATTGTACTGTTTTAATTATAGAATTCGTTTTTATGTGTTCGAGAAAAGAATAATATGGATTAATATAATGTACAATAATATATTGTTAAGAAAATTACTAAGTAGGTTTGAAAATAAGAAAATAATATACTATTCAAATATAAGGATGAATATTATAACAATACGGCCTTGTATTCATCTTCAATAAAGAAAACATAGCTTTCTAACAAGGCTGATTATACTTTAATAACCACACGAAGAAACTAAAGCGTAACAGTTTCGGGAGTATACCATCTCCTTCTCCAGACTGTATTATACAACTAAACATAGATACGGATTCAAGAAAGTAAGCAAGGATATAGCTTTCCACTTTCAACCAGTCAGGGTTCAGTACTAATAAAAGTTCACTTTTGTTTCCATACCGCTGCCTTCTCCTCGGGCGAGCGCACCTGAGGGCAGTAGTATGGGAACAAAAGTGAACGTTTGATATTTATAAACCTTTTCAAAGTGATAAATTATCACAATATTAAATATAAATATCGTGTGCAATAATACCGGCAAGCAAGTGCTTTCTGGTTACCACTTTCGCGCCTGAGCGGCGTGGAAGTGTTAACAGGCATGAGAATGTGCACAGGCGGGTCGTTTGCATCTCATACGATATTCCCATGTAAAATTGAGCTAAATTGTTACTTGAGAAAGTGTTTAAAGGGACTATGTCAGAACGCTCACTGGTCAGATCGCCCACTTCTGAAAGTGGTCAGAACGCCCACAAAAACGGTCAGATCGCCCACCAAAATAGGAAAACATGCAAATTCAGAAATGGTCAGAGCGCCCACTGGTCAGAACACCCACTCGTAAAAATGGCAACAACGTTCACTAAAATGGTCATAACGCCCAAATGCATAATCGGTCATAACGCCCAAATGCATAATCGGTCAGAGCGCCCACTGGTCAGATCGCCCACTCGTAAAAATGGTCAGAACGCCTACTGGTCAGATCGCCCACTTCTGAAAATGGTCAGAACGCCCACAGAAACGGTCAGAACGCCCACCTAAATGATCAGGATCCCCACAGGTTAGAAAATACAAACCCTAGCAAGGTACACGATTAATACTTTAATTTTTTGCAGTTTAATACTTATATTAAATCGATACTGAACAAACATAATGAAAAAAAAACTCGGGAAAACGTTCACGAAGTCTACCAGTCAGAACGCCCACTCTTAAACAAGTGAGTCGGAGTCGGGTCGGGAGCTGTGCACATAAGCTACAGCAGCAAGTATAATATTTATATGATAATGTTGCGTTTGTGTGTTTCTTTTCCTAAGTATAATTATCTGCTATGTGTTATTATGTTGTTATATTATTAAGTGTAATATATCGCCTTAGAAAAACGCATCAGAAGCGAAATCCATATCATAGTAGAAAAGAGAAATTGAAAACACGTCACATTAAAGCAATATGAACTAAATAAAATATTCATTGAAATATAATTTAAAATTCAAGCTGTTTTCAACGTGGGAATGAAAACATGATAAATGTAGTTAATTTCATTCTATTAGCTTTTAAGTATAATTTTTATTTAATTACCTTGGAAAGGCACATATGAAGAGTAATTTAGGGAACAATTATCATATTCAGCCGTTTTCTATCCACTGCTGGATAAAGGCATTCCCCTTTTCTTTCCACGTATCTCGCTCAGCTGCAATCCTCATGAATGTAGCTCCTAAAAACGTTTAATTTCATCTAACCATCTTGCATTTGGACGTCGTCTCGGTCATTTTTTCCTCTGGTAATCCAATGTAATACATTAGTCGTTCATAGTTGTTCCTATCATGCATCTGATCATCAACTTAGCATACGTTGATCTGAGCTGCTCTGAGTAAACATACTCATTAACTATGCCTATTGTCTCTCCGTGAATCAATATTTCCTTCTTTGCAGCATGTTGATTGTACATTACTTTTATTTTACTTAAATTCATTTTAAGACTTATTTTCGAATTTCGGTGGGCGTTCTGACCGGTAGGAACTCTGACCATTTCTGAATTTGCGTGTTTTGTCGTTCTGGTGGGCGATCTGACCGTTTCTGTGAGCGTTCTGGCCATTTTCAGAAGTGGGCGATCTGACCGTTTCTGTGGGCGTTCTGACCATTTCCAGAAGTGGGCGATCTGACCAGTGGGCGTTCTGACATAGACCCTGTTTAAAGACCTTTACTTTGCTCCAAATCATGGCACTAAGTCTGTGCTAAATAACATATTTTCTAAGTCAAACCGTGGTTATTTTTTTATTTACCCCTAACATCAAGGTTTTTGCCTTAACATGACATTTTACACTCGGCTAACGTTTGTATTTTGAATTTATTTTATGACCTTAAGCATCTTAGGCTCAAACCGGGATAGGATAGTAGAAAGGATGCAGGAATGAGTCGGCAAGGCCCTAAATTGATTTTACCATCTTAGCATTTGCCTTGTGTGACAGAAGAAAACTCGGGAAAATCCTATCAGGCTGGTCGGCCGCTGGGTTTTGAAAGCAGAAACCTTTCAAATGTGAAGTCAAAACTCTACTACTGAGCTACGGCCGCTCGATAGGCTAAGATTTGAGCCAAAAGAGATTAATACTGGGTTATAGTGGCGAAAATTTCGTTTTGTGAAACACTTTAATATAGGCAGAGTACATTGTTTGCTATATGGTAACAAGTAGGCCTATGAAAGGACAGAACATATATTGTTTGTTTTTATGAGTAGCATTACAATTATTGTGCTGTGCTCTAAGGCTGTGCTATAATTATTTCTTCAATCAACATTTTTATTTACTTAGAAAAGTAGTTAAAAAACTTTTAAAGACATTCTTCTCTTAAACAATTCGTACTTAAAAGTAAAAAAAAAAAATTTTTGTTTATGCATGACTAAACAGAATAGCATGCAGCACGTTCATATAAAGTCATATTATAAACTCTTGAATAGACGCGCCCCATGCTTTTCTGTTTAGTCGTGTATAAACACAATTATTTTTTACTCTTTAGTACGAATTGTTTAACAAAAGAAGATATTCAAAAAGTTTTTTTTTAATTATTTTTTTCGAGTAACTTCGGTGTTGGAATACTTTTTCTCAAGCTAATGATTTGTGACCCAAATCCTAAAGATTTCTGCAACGAGCTAAACACCACTTCGTTGCAGGCTAGTGGGTATTTTAGGATAAAGGAGTCCACAAAAATATATATTAAATTATGCTTTTAAAAGATAGAAATATATGAAAGTAACAATGAGATATTGTATTGTTACCCGACTTACGTTGCTATGCAAAATTTCATAATTCTATGACGTCGAGAAACGAGTTAAACGTTGCATGATTTGAAGACACCATGAACCATTGAGAACTAAAGAAAATGTAATGAGAACACATGGGTTTGGAATTTCTAAACAGGCATTTTCTCAGTTAAGTAAGAATAAAGAAAATCATTTCTCAGTGCACAGATAAGAACTTTTATCTAAATTTTTAGAAATCGCTATTTACGGTAGAGTAGTGTTAAATAAAAAAAGAGATGAAACATACATTTATTATACAGATGATTTTTGTTTTAATTCAATTATTAAAGGCGATAATTTATAACAGCATCTTGAATGTTTAAAAATATTTTTAAAAAAATATTCCTTCTGTCCCACTTATTGAATGTTGGGAGGTTATTTTCAATAAGTGACATAACCGTCTGCTTACCCATCTCATCCCGAAAGCTATTGTATCTCAGGGTTGAAGAAGTCATAGAACATAAACAATAGAAGCAGCAGTTCACAATGTGAATTATAGTAGGGTCGGGTGACTCTTGACGTTTTGAAGCATTATCAGCTATATATTAAAATAGCGTAACAAAATATAAAAAACCTAGGGACTTTTTGGAACCTCAGCATTTAACCAAAATATCCGAGAAATCTTATCCGTGCAAGAACAACGATGCGGTTAGAATGGTAGAAAATGTAAAACGTTGAAATGTGTTCAAAGTCACTCCATGAGTGGGGTGAAATTGAACAAAAATGTGGTGACTTTAGACAAATACATATATATTAAAATAGGTTTATAAAAGATACTAAATACCTATATTTGTTATTTTTAAAGGAGTAAAAAGGAAAAATGCTACCTTACAAAGTATAAGGTTACACATGTATGTCGTGACATTTTGGATAGAAATTTTATTAATTTGTGAACTGCTTTTACAATAGCCTTCCTCTTGCACAGAGTGTAAGAGTGGACATAGCTGAGTGGTAGAGCGTTGACTTAGCAATTGGAAGTTTTTGGAAACGATCTTTGTGGCCGCCCACCTGACAGTCCTGTCACACCAGGCAAATGACAGTATGGTGCATATAAACTAGGCCCTGGTTGACTCCCAATATTCTCTCCCTCACCCTATCCCTTACTGCGCCTGAAATGTCTAAAGTATATCAATAAAAAATAAATTCAAATTTTCTGATTGGTACAAGGCGGTCTCTCACCTTTCTTAAAGCTGTTGTCGTCTTGTTACACCATTCTTCGTCTATTTCAAATATCTGTTTCTTCCTTCTCATTGGCCGAGACTGTCCGGTTGTTCTTTTCCACGATGATTCTTTTTCTTTCTGTCTTGGCTTGGTAGACAGATAAGGCGGGAAAATTTGTCTCCAAGCTTAAAACCAATCTAGGCACTGCCTTCTTTCTCTTCTCTGCCAGCTAATTTCAAATCATGTGAAAAGGGAAAAATATCTGTATCTCTTTCGGGATAATCTTTATCAATGTCCTTTTCTTCCAGTTCTAACATCTAATTTTCATAGTTTGAACACATAAAAAGAACCGTTTCTTGCAGAACTCTTAAGAACGGTTGAATTAGCAGTTTGAGATTCTAAATAAATCGAACTAGGCTGGGACGTGCCAGCAGAGACACCCTTAGTCTTGCTAACACAGTTTATATATTTAATTTGAGATTGGTTCATTCTCACCAGTCTAAAACATATGTATGAAGTGATTTAGGAAAGAGTCGTAATTTCCTACAAATACAACGAACAGATGTACTAAACAATTATATATTTTACTACAGACACGTCATGGCGACGACTGTATAAATGGCGCTTCTTACTACAAATATGGAGGCGACATGCAGCCAGCTACCCACTGTACTACAACTACGTCGTAAGTACGTATAGACTTTTTATAAAAGCAGTTAAAGCTGAAGTTTCAACAGTGGAACAGGTCCAACTCGAGAAATTAGTGAACGAAGCATATCTTGAAGGGATAATAGAAGGAAGGATTAATGTGGTCGTGGCGCGCAAAAATTAAATGGTATACGTGAATGTAGTAATCATAAAATATCGTTATTAAACTCATCAAGTCTTGATCAAGATTTGCTTGGAATTACCTCGTGTACATCGTGACACAATAAAACATTCCGTAGCTCAGTAATATAGCGTTGGCGTAGCATTCGGGAGGTCGTGCGTTCGATCCCAGCGGCCGACCATCCTGACTGAAGTTTTTCCATGTTTTTCTCAGTCACAGCAGGCAAATTCCGGGATGATACCTTCAACATAGGTCCTGCCGACACCATTTCGACTCCTTTCCCTTCCCCTATCTCGGCTGAGCAGTAGATGTCTAAAGGCCATAAATAAAATTCAAATTCAAAATTAAAGTAAAGCGTTGTCTTTCATTAGAAAGTGAAAACGTATGTCACTGGAAATAAACCTGTACGAGAAACGACTCAATGATCTTATTCCATTTGTTTTATTTAGAGGGATTTTGCGTTATAAACACGTAATTAACGACGTCACCTTCCCTCTTCCTGAGATTTGAATGCATAATGAAGTTTAAAACAAACACTGTTCAGTTCTTTAATTAACAGTCCCTGTGTGTGTGACATTAACTGGTGTTGCTATATTTCCGAACCATTTGAGAATTAGATTACGATTAAATATGTGACTTTAAATATAACATGCTGGTGATTAATAACTTATTTATTTTTTGTGCTTCCGTTTGAACGTTATTACTTTGTGAATAATTTAGTGTGCTTTTGTTATTTGTGTAGCTTAAAGTGCTTCGTTGTTACCACATAAACCATATTTAAATTGATGTTTTAAATTTAACAACTTTCCTTCCTGTGAGCAGTGAATATTACATATAGCTTGGCGGAAATCCACATCCATGTAATTTCCTTTGCATTTCATAATTCATACTTCTTTGATAGGTCCAATAATTGAAGCCCCGAAGGTAGTATCCATTCTGTGATAAAGAGTCGAGTTTTTTCCCCTCTCTTGGTTTTACATAAAAATAATTTACTGGTTTAATATTCTTTCGTGATAAGCTGAGAGGACATGTATTATAACGCTGTAAGTAGATTTTAAACTGCTGCGTATGCAAATTCATGGCACGATTCTTTCCCCGGTTCATCTTTGAATCGACTAACTAAATGCATTATAGGTTTCCCCAAGATAAGATCAACATAGATTCATGTGTCTCCTATTTGTCAAAGCGTGATTACGTTTTTACCTCGTAAAGTAGGCTTATCTGTTGTCTGGCCAGTGCTCTTATATACATGTATAGAGCTTCAAGTACGGTACTATTTAATTTCTCTACCTTAAACACATATACATTATACATTTTTAAAGATACTAAGCTTGATATTATTCATAACTTAAGCTCATTTATACAAACGCGGATACTTAATTGCTCTTCATATGAAGAAATAGAACTAGTATCTTAAATCTTGAAGTTCTATTAAATAGGATGAAAGAAGCTACCATATTAACACACCAAATTAAACTAAACTTTGATCTCTAATTACTTTCTGGCTTTGACTTCTTAGTCATGAAGATGACGATATACCGTACATGGAATCATCAAGCTAAAAGAGACAAATATTGGGACAGAACCATCGAAGGAATAAACTGTTTCTTTCAGAGGGTTGTCCGGGGGGAATATTACCTCTCAGACTCTGAGTCAATCTCTCCTCAATTAAAAACAAAATCAAATATCGTAACAGCAAGGGTTCATTCACTGTTGTATTAGAATTACAACCTGTATAGTAAAGGGACAAAACACTTGGGAAATTTGCAATTGCAAAATTTTGGCATATCTCACTCACAACAAGTAAAAATTTCTATTGTCATACCTATTCAAGTTCCTTTTTGTTGCATCTTTCTGCAACTACAACATTTTGCAGAGGTGGCTAGTGATTCTGCAGGAAATAAAGTCTCAATTTGCGGTATTGACGGTCTCAGTCTCAGTTCGTAGAATTACGAAGTCGACGTAATGATTTGTCGAAAGAACAAGACTGATTATATCGTAGGAATGGAAACGTTTCATCAATTTAATTTAAACATAATCCACGTACTTCTGACATTCGTTTCTATGTCTTTCTACCCCTTTCATTACTTTTTTGTGTTGAGAAGACTGTTGTTGCCCACCAACCGTGATGTGCACTAAAAAAAATGTTCAGAATAACAAAAACTTGTTAGCTCATGACCAAATTTTGACCATGGGGGACAAAGTTTTTTTTTTTTTGTTCTGAACAAATTGTTTTCTCCGCATGTAATTGCCAGTAGAGGGTTATGCCTTCTGTCTTCTTTTACCCCCTCTTAAAATTTAAAATACGCCCCTCAGAACATTTTTCTAAGTACGAAGCAATGTTCTAAACAGGGACATCAGTTTCACAATAATTTTAAGTCTGGCATGGAACAACATTTTAAGCACTATCAGAAAGCAAGGGCATGCAGGAGCGCGGAGCGAATTGAAAACAAATGTGAAAACAGTGAATTTACATGGGCCATCTGAACAGGGGTGTTCGTTGTCTTATTCACCAAATTGATTTTAACACAAAGTACGGGGTAGTTCCAAATTTTGTGGCCACGAGGGAGGAGTCGTAACTTGATGAGAAGTGGGAAGACGTTATTCAGTAACCAATGTAACGTAGGTAGTAACAACGTTGCCAGTAGCATTTGATGAACTGTAAGACACCATCACTGAGTTTTCCATCTCATATACACGAATACTTGGGCGGATTGGACATAATTATCTTTTGTGTAGACATTTCATTGTGAGTATTCTGTTGTTAATTGCGCATATTTTAGCAACATTTCAAATTGTCAAAACCAACCTAGTTAGCATCTACTTATTGTTTGACGTGTCTAAGGATCAAGGTAGCGATAAACATATCTTCAATCCCTAAAGAAAAGTTACATCCATTTCAACAATTGTCATATAAATTCGCTTCTGTAAGAAGTGTGTCTCCGAATGTCTATTCCTACAATATTGAGTCCTTGACAAAACAGAACGCTACTGGCAACGGTGGTCGGGGCCTCTCGCTGTTTGCTTATGCACTTACCCCTCCACCCGGTAGGCTAGTCAAAATCCCTCTAACAGGCTCACAGCACTCCGAACTAAACATTAGATATTCCGCTGAATGTCTTATTTTAGTAACAAAAGGCTAGACGTTATTTTAGGCAAAGGGGTTGTTGTGCTGTGGTCAAGACGCCATCCATAGCTCTTACTTTGGGAACGAGGTACTGAAGAAACCTGTCATGACATTGTCCTGCTTGTCTTGAGAAACAAAGAGAATAAGGAAAGAAGAGTCTCACCATTGTTCTCTCAACTTCTATGAAATTTCTCTTTCAGATCGAATACTTTATCCTAATACACTCTGACAAATCCAATCAGTTAACTATTCGACATAGTGACATGTAATCACAACAGTACCTAGACTCCATCAGCACCGAAGTTGGCTCGCTTTATTTCAGCAATGTGGAGGCAACGTCGGATTGAGCCATGTTCAAGTCGAATATGATTTCCAGGGGTTTTCTCAAATCCATCAGCCCATATTCATCAGCACTAGGTTGATTTAACGTTATAAGGGCCGCTAATTATCCGCGTTTTTGGCAGTTCATTCAACTAAATTTGACTAAATTAACGTTCCGATGTGAATAACATGCCAGAAAGAGCGACATTAAATGGTTTTCTCAAATTTAAATAAACCTGTGTGTTATAGTAGATTGTAACTAGAACATCGATTCTATTGCCTGTCTTCTCCATCCCTTTCCCTGAATATTAATTTACTGTAGAAAGGTTACCGACTTTCTAGATAGAACACTATCCTGATACGTACGCCAAAACTTACAAGCATGAGAAATCCTTCGTTTAGATAAATTGGTCTTCAATTACGAAAATACTAAACTTGCATTAAGAATTTCGACTAGATACAGTACATTACATTACAGATACTTAACATTTAAAGTTTTAACGTGTTCAGAGGTATTGTTTTGTACCACGGAATTATGTGTGTGCAGAAATTATATTTTTGATAGCTAAAGCGAACTGTTTAAACTCAAAAGCATTAGCAACACAATGAAACTGGCATTTTGTGACTACGGTGTCAAGAGGCAGGCGATGAAAGAGACAACCTAGTTTGAGGATAATGAGTGTCACAGTAATAGTTTCGAATTATGCAACCCACCAACTCATAACCTGCTGTCGAGATACAGGGTTTACAACTTATAGCCCAAAATCGACTCCTGGCAATCCCCAGCAGCACACAAAGGTATTTTAAATGTTGAATTTTGGTTTAGTTCGTTGATTAAACATTATCTGTTGAAAAAGTACGTTTAATTTTAAATCATATTTCAACAAAGACTTGATATTGTAGAAAAGATGTTAGTTCAACGTGAATTCAACTATTATTTTCAACTATGGTATATATTTCGTTTCATGGGATTCTTTCTAATTTAATGGAATAAAATTGTTAATTGAAAGCTATTTGAATACCACCATTTTGTGTTCTCTTTTGAATATTAAAAACACGTTGAATTTTAACCTATATTCCAACGAAAAATTGATTTTGTTGATAGGACTTTAATATGACGTGTTTTTAACTATTATATTAAACTGTGTCCTAGACTATCTTTCCAAGTTAATTGCATAAAAATTGTGCTTAAAAGCGAATAGAATAAAATTAACTACGTTTCTCATGTTATAATTTGCATGTTGAAAACAGTATGAATTTTAAACTATATTTCAACGAGCGTTTAATTTAGTGATGATGTGAAGTGTTTTCAACTTTCTTTTTCAATTATGACATAGATTTCGTTTCATATGCGTTTTTCTAAGGCGACATATTACACTTATGAGAAATACACATTTAAAAGTGCAGCGATTGTCAAAGTGTTAAAGAAGGAAAAATGCACATAACAAAGAAAGAAGGAATTATTGTTTATTCTTACATGATGGTAAAACCACGGTATGGATTTGTGGCGAATGCATAAAAGACTGCCTGTTACGTCTTCGTAATATAAAGGGAAAAGTCAGAGTAGTGACTCTCAAGGCACTTCGACGGTAGGAGGCGTAGAGTGAGGTGATGTCTCACACGCGCTCCTGCAGTAAATAGCTTCAGTGCTGTGGTCTTCGTTGCTCACCGAGTTGGGTATGAAGTAGGATAGCGAGAGAGTGTTTCGAAGTATACAATGAACTATCCAAGTTTTTTTCCGTCAAAATACCTTGAAATTTGATTGTAGTGCATTAACACAACGTCCACAAATCGGTAATATTCATGAAACTATCTTCGAACAATTCGGAGTAGTGGAGGAAGACGTGGAAGCTTTAGAATCCTGTAACTATAAACGGGCTATTTTTTTAAAAAAAAGTTTGTAGTAGAGATTTAGTAGAATAACTCTTACATAAGTGTAAAAAAGAACTGATACTTCATGTAGATAACGTAAGATGCAATAATACCAGTTTCGAAGGATCAACCAGAGTATTACTCTTTTGTAATATATAGTGTCCCATTAGAAATACCGGACAGATACCTACAAGAATTATTTCAGACATTGGTCCATGTGATACGTATACAGAAATGTTATCATAGACAGGGATATAG
>JAGDQP010062124.1:0-11926 GCA_022664845.1 Lepisma saccharinum
GACGCGAATTTTTGCACCAGCAAACGTGTTCGCCATGGACAGGAACAGATGGTAATCACTCGGTGCCAGGTCCGGACTATAAGGTGGATGCATAAGAACCTCCCAAATGCCTCCCCTATTGGCCAATGCTGGGCGCTTCTGGGCGATTGCTGCCTTCAGACGGTCCAATTGTTGACAGTATAGTTCCGAGTTAAGGGTTTCGCCTTAGGGGAGCAGCTCATAGCAGATAATTCCCTGCCAATCCCATCAAACACACAGCAAAACCTTCCTGGCCGTCAATCCTGGCTTGGGCACAGTTTGCGCCGGCGCACCGCGCTTCGACCACGACCGTTTTCGCGTGACGTTGTCGTAAGTGATCCACATTTCATCACCAGTCACCAACCGCTTCAGAAATGGGTCGCTTTTGTTGCGATTCGCAGATGGAAATTCGGTACATGAGGTTTTTTTGCGTTAACTCGTGTGGCACCCATACATCAAGTTTCTTTCTGTATCCAGCCTTATGCAAATGGTTCCACACGGTTTCTTGTGCAATATTTAGCTCTTGGGCAATCGAAACAGTGCTTACATGACGGTCGGATGCTACAATGTCCATGATTTTATCGACATTTTCGACACTTGGCCTTCCTGTGCGTGGTACATCTTTGACGTCAAAATTACCGGAACGGAATCGACGAAACCAAAATTGCGCGTGATTGGCTGTTACAGTATCAGGACCATAAATACTATTCACATTTGCAGCCGTCTGGCTTGCGTTTTCGTCTTTATCGAAGAAAAACTGTAAAATATAGCGTATTTTCTCTTTGCTAGTGTCCATTTTGACGCGAACTCACACAACAACACTGAGTCAACTCATCACAACTATATGAACAGTGTTTGTAGTACGCAATCTCATCGTTTGAACGCCATCTCGTTGAACCCGATCGGACTTATACAACGCGAGCTACAGATCACTCAAGCCATCTATTGGCAAAATAATGGATTACTTTTTACTACACCAGATATTAACAAAACCATATCAGGATCTCAATTAAATAAGTTTGACACAACATTCTAACAATTGAAGAGTTATTAAACGCAGAGCTGGATTTGTGCATATACTCAATAGGCCCGGGCCTAGGGGCAAACTTTACACGAAAAAAATAGAATTTGCTATTTAAACCCCAAGACAAAAACAATATTTAGGGAAAACCATTAAGAGAGAGAGCCAAACACTGTCACATTTGAACTTCCTGAACCCCTCGTGAATAACTGACTTTATGTAATTTAAAGTTAGGTTAATTTACATTAGAAATAATACAACAATGATTATGGTTTATATTAGAAACGTTATTTATTTCTATTTTTGTCCTTGTACACACCAACAATCATTATCACACTCTTTTCTTTACTTCACAATGCTTCCTGGTGTCCTCAAATCTATCAACCTTAATTTAATTCATTTCCCGACGTCATACAATGATGGAATTTTGCACAGTGACGTACGTCCGATGACAACACAATCTTCCATTGTTCCTTCCATATATAATTTAAAACATATTTAATTATTTTTAATATTACGCATAAATACTACCCTGCAACTATTTGGTGTTTGACTGATTGCAGAATACTTTAGGATTTGGGTAAAAAAAAATAATAAAATAACTTTTTAAAGACTTACATTTCTTAAACAATTCATACTAAAAGTAAAAAAAAATGTTTACGCAGGACTTTTAAAAAGAAAAGCATTGGGCGCACCAATTGAAGAAAGTATAAAGTAACTGTATATGAGAGAGTGCCCCATGCTTTCGTTTTCAGTAATGCATATATACAACTATTTTGCACTCTTTAGTAGGAATTGTTTAAGAAACACATGTTTTGAAAAACTTTTTAAGTCTATGTCACATATACGGCGTCGCTGACATTTATGCCTCTGCTAATGGGCCAGATATATTTTGTGTTAAGTATGCATGAAAGCGCAATTTACGCTAATTTTTGTATATGAGAAACTAAAGGTCAGCAATGGGTAGGTACATTTCGTTCGAATCCTTCTGCCAATGGCCCTGACTGATATTTCAATTTAGTTTCCTTCCGTTTCACCAGACCAACGTCAGAATGGTACCTTAGGTAAGATACCGACCGCTACCTTCCCTTACTGTATCCTTGGTCTGTTCCAAAGATTGATTAAAAGACCTTGCAAATTTTTAAAATACCTTAACGTGTCTTTTATGACAGAAGAAACATTTTCTCACCAACTTCACTTTATATAATCAGGAGATGAATATCCCGGAGATAGTGTTTAAAAATCAAAGATCTGCCCACGTATTCAACGTGGTTAAAAAGATTCTAGTGTCGATTTTGTCCATTCCTAGAGATTTGTTTTTTTTAACTTTGAGCTTGCTAGTTCTTAGAAGCGATGTATTGGCGACTGGACGGATATACTGACTAACAGATACCGGTAAATAGCAGGGTTCAATTCTGTAAATCTATGTTTCCTTTTCCTACACAAAGATAAGTGGCAAAGAGGATGAATCAATAAATGTTAAATAGTGAGGACAAAATATGATGACTTTACCATCCTTTACTTAATTTTAAAGTGTTTGTGTATGTCCTTGTATGTCTTGTGTGCTTTGTGTTTTGTAATGCAATTGTAATTTTTAATTCTTTAAACTTGATAAATGTATTTAGAAAATGTTAGTGGTTTGCATTGTAATTGTTAATTTTTAGATTTTTTTTTTGGAAATTCATAAATTGTGTATTATACAACTTTAAAGTCTGGTATTGTAAGTATTTTTTTTATATTTTTTCCTCTAGAATACTTTATAAATGTGTTTTTAAGAAACTTTTAGTGTTTAGTATTATGATTGGTATTGTTTTGTTTTTCTAGATTTTTCTTCTTAAAATCTTTATAAATGTCATCATGTGACATTATGACTTGTGATAATGTTAGATAACGAGATATTAATTATTTAACTCTAGTAATGTGGTTAATGTTAAAATACGTTTTAATAATATCATAAAACATTTTTTTCTTTAAATGCAATGAGCAATTTTAATTAATTTACTGTAGGTTACTTGTTGAAAATGTGTTAATTACACTGTAGAAGAAGGTAATACAAACTATTTTTCACTTTTATTATTCACAATATTGTTAATATTGTTATTACATTTCGTTAACGGCTTTTATGCAGCTTTGAGAAGGATCCTAGCTTCAGCCATTCTTAGATTCTACTTTTCCTAACATTACAAATGGCACATTGCAGTTTCGTGATAGATTTACAATTTTTACAATTACAAACTCTAGAATTTCCTAAAAACATTAATAAAGATTTACAAATGACTAACATTAATGTCTTTTTTAATGGAGAGTTATTTTTCATAATGTGAGGGTACGAAGGGGAAAGGACGGAAGTGGTGAAGGCGGAGGGATGATGGCGTGGGAAGTCATGGGCCTAGGGCGCCTAAACGTATAAGTTCGGCCCTGATTACAAGGCAGCATTTAGCCTTAAGATCCATTATTGAACGACTTGTTATCATCATCTAAGCGACAATACCAATAAAAAGTACTTTCTTTCTTTCTTCTCAAAAAAGAACGTATTTCCTTCGTTCTCTTCAGAACGGTAATCTGACGAACTCGTTCAACCCAGCATGTACCTGCTTTGATCTATGTCTTTACTAGGTTCCAATGTTCTAGGGGTATGTTAAATTGTCATTAATAAAATGTTCAATTTCATTATTTCTTTATTGTTACTGAAGATTACCATTTTCACTACGTTTCTCCTTTATATTTCGCATATGTTTGGATATAGGTTTGAATGAATCTAGTCGCAAATTTTGGATACGACATAAGCGTGAGATTTCTCTTTTCATACCTCCATTGTATCCTTTTCAGGCGTTAAAAATATTGACGATTGTTTCATATTCAAACATACAATTTTGAAAGAATTTTAGTAGATGAACAAAGAAACAAGCATTTGATCAGGTATCATTGAAATAAATGTACACAATAAACCTCATTTAACATACTTATTGGTGATGCAGAATGTACGGCTTCCATGTGTAATTTCAATTTATTTATATTTTAAAAATGTATATATCAATGCTTTAATTAGAATGTTCAGATACTATTTTGTAAAGGGAACATACCTATTTAGTAATCTAAAATATCATATTTTTGTAGCATAAAGATTAGAGATATTACAAAGGTGTCTCCTGTGAGTGAGTGACAACGTTCCCTGCCTTGTACTCAAGAGTTCCTTTGTTCGGTACCTGATGAGAACACAAGTGGTTCTGAATCCATATTAAACTGAAGGTTCCGTTCTTAGAACGCCATCTTGATCCCATGGGAGGTAAACCACCATCACTTCAAGACCTACCTTTACCTATCATTATATGTTATTACAAAAGGAACGAAGGTTTTTTTTAGTTTTTTTCTCGTAGGGTTCATACGTTCATGGCTGTAGCTCTGGTGGTAATAGACACAGAACAGTAAATGAGATCTCTTTTTTGGTTAATGGGCAAGAAATAAAATTGTGTACATCATGGAACAAACATTTGTTGCAATTCAATTTTTAGAAAGGATTTTTTAAAATAAAATCCATAAATTGTAATGGGGCTGAACTTTATAGGGATTTATTTTTCTCACAACCTCATGATACTACATACCTATATATGATTAAATACGAGGGGAAAGGGTATATCACTATATAAATGCTTATTATTTTGTTTACGTCACTGTAAATGTAATTCTATTAAAACAGTGAGTGAATTATAGATAAAATTACATTATGTTGTAGGGTGCAACTTTAATGAAAAAAAAAAAAACACTTTTTGACATAAGGTTTCGCTTGTAGCCTTTCTTCCTCGAGTCCTTTCCCATATATCAGGAGGAAGGGGTTTTCGTATGGGTACTTATGGTTTAATTGATCGTGCAGTACTCAACCCGAAATTTACCCTTTAACTTGTAACGTGCGGTCTGTGAGATATTAGTAAACGCAAAATCATTATTTATTTTGTTTTAAAATTTATTTAATGGATGTCGTTCTCAGTACCTTCCGATAATGAAACACCCTGGTATCTGGCGACAACCAAGTCGCTTTACTGGAATTTAGTTTTGGAGAAAGGCGCATGCATTTCTGCAGCAGTGTGCTAGCTAGACCGCACATTATAGTTTACTTTGCTGTTCAGTATATTGACCTTAGCAGATAAACATAAATTACGAGTGTTTGAAAATAAGGTCTTGAGAAAGATATACGGATCGAAACGGGACGAAATGACTGGGAAATGGGGGAGAATGCACAACGAAGAACTTCAATTACTTTACGACTCATCCGATGTTGTAATAATAATGAAATCGCGACGACTAAGGTAGGCAGGGCATGTAGTTTGGATGGGGGAAAAACTAAGTTTATATTAAATCGTGGTTGGTAAACCGGAAGAAAAGAGACCGTTAGGAAGACCTAGACGACGTTCGGAGGATAATACTAGAAATGATCTTCGTGAATTAGGTGTTTCCGATGAAAACTGGCATGATCTTACTCAGGATTGAATCCTATGGAGAACGGTTGTTACTGCATTGATGAACTTGCGAGTACCATAAGCTATAGAGTAAGTAAGTAAATTCAGTATTTTGAACACGTTTTGTAAATACGTCGCAGGTGAGCGAAGGATGCAGGAAAAAACTTAAAACAAGCAATGACGACTTTCAAGAAGAGTGTTTAAAATATAGTTAAAACAGGATCTAAGAGATTGTGACTTGACACCAGTACCGGATCTAGAATTTTTTTTTCTATTGGGAGCATAGTTATATTTTGACGCCCTTTCTATCGATTTTTAGCCAAACAACACGACCGGCCGACGCGACTGCAACAGCATTTTCTCGTATCACGTAGTGAACTTTTGTGATCTTCTCCGGAGTCTGTCGCGGAATGGATATGACTAACTCTTGTAAGTCAGTAGACCTGGATATCTGACTTGAGTAGCGGGTTTGAATTTAAAAGATGAAGGTAGTTTGTATGGAATAATATGAAAAAAAAATGTCTTAGCGCGGCGGTATTTAAATTTTGAACACGTTTAGGTCAGTTTTAATTTAATATTCAATTTTGCTTCTTTTTTAGGAGCTTTAAATTTTTATATTTATTTGTTTGACGCACCTAAAAGATGCTGTTCGGGGCGCTACCCGGTTTTGCCTGTTAGATTCGGCAGTGCGTAACACAAGAACAAGAAGAAAAGTATGTAGGGAATGAACACGACACTCATTCAGAACAACGAGACATATCAATTTATAAGGCTTCTGATAATAAACTGGCAGATAAAAATATTAGTGGAAATTAATTTGAATTCCAAGAGATTGTTAGGGAATTCAGAAATACAAGTTTGCTTCGAGCGTACAAAATACGTTTATACTTAAACTATGTAAAAAAATAAGTTTTGTCACGAGTTTTGCTTTCAATAAGCAAATTTCACACTTTGAATCTTTTAAGCAATTGAATGTTACAGACATCTCGGGCATTTTTGGAAATCAATATTTTTTTATTGTGTACTGTGCATTACTACTTGTATATATTATTCATACTTTTTTATGTAATTTTGCAAAATCATCACAATTACATGCATTTTCATTTTTCTGCTATACATTTCGACTTCAATATTATTTAGGTCAAAACTCTGAAAAAAAAACAGTATTTTACTGATTTAAATAAAAACATCATTTTCCAAAATCGGATTATTTCGATAATTTTAAACATATAAATGTATATCGGTCTACAAGACCGCACATCACAATTAATGTTACAAAAATACCACCTTACAAGTTAAGTTGTTATAGATAATAAAATATAACCGTGTAAGGCTGTAGGGTGTAACTCCCAGCAGAATAGAACTAAATCGTCAAAATGGAATTATGTTTGTGCAAAAAGTTCATTTTCGCGAATTTCCTTTTGGGAAACTCCACCAAAACTGAATTTGCAAATAAAATTGCGTGTAAGTTCCAACATATGCATCTCGTTTTAAAGGGATTGGTAGACAATTTGGCTTAGGATTAGATTTTTGAGACAAATAGTTGGGTAGTTTTAGTGGAAATAGTCAAATTTCTTGACCAGACAATTTACAATAGATTGCGGCCATATCTAGAGAGATGTTCCTAGTTATAATGAAGGAACTAAGAGGTATGTCGTTGGAATCGTCTCCACGAAATTTTAGATGTTGTTCAATGTCCTTACTACATTCCAAGACTAGAGAAATAATGTGCTATATCAGTTTTCTTGATTTTAGAGACGAGCGTTTTAGAGGTCCATAATAAGCGTTACGTAGGCTACATCTGAACATAAAATAAAGATTTGCTCGGAATAGATGGACTACGCTTATTCTCTTCATCCATGATTTTTTTTAAAAATGGTTCTTCAAATATGAACAATATGGTATACTTATCTAAATTGGACTATAATGGACACAGCACGTTTTTTCTATGTGTTCTCCATTTTGCATAGTGAAAATCTTTTTGATATATTCTCCCTTTCCTGAGATATGGCTCAGAATGCTTGTGAGTGTCAGTGTATTCTCAACCTCCTTTGTTAAAATTGATGGAAGAAGAGCTTTGTATTTGAGTGAAGCCTGTATAAGAGATAAACAATTCATTTTATCTTCATTTAAAATCACTTTAGTAGTGTACAACCATTGACATAACACAGAACTAGAAACATTAACTGTATTTTTAAACTCTATTGAAATCTCAGGGCAGATTTAAATGTCGTGTCATTTGTATCTAGATTTAATTTACTCTGTGTTATATTTGTAGATAAATCATTTATTTATCAGACGCCTGAGGAACTCTCGAATTAGACATAACATGTTCTGAGTATACAGTAGAAACAAGTTTGGATGCTGAGTAAGTATGTATGAATTTCACTATTAGAGTTCCTTTGGATAAAGAGGATGGTATGTGCTGTCATGGGCATAGCTCCAGACTTACCTGGCTACTGCTGTAGTCTATGTTGAGAGGTGATTAACTGAATCGTGACTGTCTAGTTACAAATCTGTATTACGACTAATTTACTTTCACTTAGGATTTCAATAAAGCTAGGATAAGTTATGAAATGCTAACCCGGCCTGGCCCACGTGTGACAAGAGGACAATCGCCGGGATAGAACCTTGTCCTGCCTTTGGCCTCGTGTCACCCTTAGACATGTCCACAGCGCATTTCCAGTTATCCGAACTATGTTGTACTGTATCGTGCACACATTCCACTATGTATTGTTTCCACATGTAGTAAATTTCACACCACGACATTCTGTTCTGTTGGTGTAATGTCCTTTGGTTAACAACATCAAGTCCACAGGGTGTGTCTAATAACACATTACATACAACGTACTGCATCTGACATATCCTGTTTTATTTAAATGGATCTATTTTTGGGGTAGGCTGAGAAAGAAAAATAATACATTAATAATTGTATCAATTCACCATGAACCAAAATCATCTAATATTCAAATTTGTACCCCATATTTGTTCATAATAAAGTCCATATGATTTGGCCTTTGGAGTAACTGATAAAACTAAAAACAAAAGTATACAACAATTCAACACACTTTACTGTTTCACATTACGTTAACGATTTTCATAGTTCTATGATCTTTATATTAAAAAGTATAACTATATCAAATAATAACTGTTCGTTGAATAAAAAATAAAAATCGGTGAATAAATCAATCGTCGACTTAATATAGTTCAGTTCACCACAAGGAATAAATAAAAAATAAAAAAAAGCAACATAAAATATGTTCACACCACCAATATCCAACACCATACATGTTCACAGCATTCTGCTCGTAAAATAAAATCAAACATAGTTCCAATAACCACACAACATCACCAAAGAAGAAAATGTTCTAAACCAAGTTATTTTAAAATGGAGTCATTGGGGGTGAAGTGGGTATGTTTCAAACATATTGCAACATATCTACCGTATATTTATATTCAACTGAAAACTTATTGGTAATTTGTACACTTTGAACTTTCTGCAACAAAGTAAATATAGAATAATACAAACATGATATAAGATAAGACAGGAAAAAAGCAAGAATTATTAATGTCTGAATTACTCACTTCACCCCGAGTGATGGGGTGAAGTGGGTAGGTGCATGGGGTGAAGTGAGTATAAAGATAGCTTCAAGTGTGCAGTGAGAACTAGTCCACCAGACGTTAGGTCAAGTAAAGATAAAAGTCTGTATGTCCAGTTTGAGTCAAGGATGAAATTATATGGATAACATGGGCACTGTGACAAATGCTATCAATTGTTCGAAATTAAGTTGTAATGTTTTAACCACTAGATAGGTAAAAAGTGACTCAGTACTTTGAAACTGAAACAGAGACTCACATGGGACATTGTAAGGTACAGACACGTTTTCTAGGCACAATGTGAACTAGAGTTAAGGCTTTCTTGATTACACTAGCATAGCTGAAACAAAAGTTTATATTTTTCTATAAACAAGGTCCACATGCTTCCTTCTCCACTGGAAACTGTGGGATGGAGTAGAGAAGGGATTAGTCAACAGTCAACATTTCACACACTAACTGCAACTTATTAGAAGCACCAACACAATATTCATGATACCAAACACCACAGTCTGGGCACTGTATCCAGTTGAGAAATTTGCTTGACGTCGCACTGGTGAAAGATTTTCCGCAGATCCCGCACACGTTGTCGTCGATAGAAGCATTTTCTGTACGCGAGGATTCAGAGTGAAGATACTTCCTCGATTTTTTCAGGCTCAATTTCATAATGCTATGATCTGGACGTTCGGACCTAAGAAATATCCCATATTTTGTTCCTCTCAATTTCGCAATATGGTTTGGAGACGTCAATATCTCAAATCCCTGCCTTGCTCTCTCCCTCTTCTAAACTGACGGTCTCTTGCGAGGTGAAGGTAGAATCTGTTGTGCTCCTGTTGTTATTGGTGATTCTTGTCTCGGGCTCCTGAACAGCACTTACCACTTCATGATCAGGCGCATCCGTAGACTGAATTGTAACAAGTTTATCATCGGATATGGCCAATCTGTTTAGTGGAAATGTACCAGTTGCTGTAAAGCCTGCAAAGCCGTTACCAGCTGTCGCAGCCCTTCCCCATGCTTCATTGAGTAGGTGACCAAACTGAACTTTAGTTACTAATCTACCTGGATGTGAGAAAAGCCACTGGTTGCATGATTGCTTAAAGAATACACTCATAGGTCCAAAGGTTCACCTTACTCACAACAGGTGAATAACCGGATGGTGCCTTATATATGTAGGCCCTGCCCGCTACCTTTCCATATTCTTACCCCTCCCCTATCTCAGCTTAAGCCTTAGATTAAAGGCCTAAATAAATTCATTTCAATTCACCTTAATCTATAAATCATGTTATATAATTATATATACACCAATGATATATTACACATCACTATTGAACGTACATACAAATTAAGTACAGGTACCCACTTCACCCCACATGGCATTACCCACTTCACCCCATTTTACTTTTTTTTCGTTACCACTTTCTTGCTATTTCATGCAGGATCTACATCAATATCTTTTTCATATGCACAATGAAACCATGCTCTACGATATACTGCAATCTGCACTCCAAAGCTGTGTGATGAACACGATGTACAGCTTAAGTTCTCATGTTTAACATTTATAAGAACGAAAAAGTCATGAGTGTTTTACTTACCTTGAAAGAATTACGTGTCTTCTGACACGTCTCTTGCGCGTTGTTTTCGTGACTCACTCATGCAGTAGGTCCCTCATGAATGACTGCAACGCTGATAGTACTTGGTTCTCTCTTTCCTGTCATTACGATGTCAGATTTCCATAACCTTAGCATTACCCACTTCATCCCAGCACCCACTTCACCCCCAATGACTCTATCTATATCTTCTTCTGCCACCAAAATTGAACATCATTAATGCATAAATAAATAAAATTGTTCGTAAATGCACAAAGTTAAAAAAAAATCATTGTTACTTTATTGAGTAGTTCGTGTATTAAATAAAATATATCATTAACAATTGTTTGTGTATCTTTCCAAATTTAAAGAACATCACGTTGCAACACGTGCTTCATGTCATAACTGTAAACACACTGTTTAATGTCTGTAGTAAACATCACCATCTGTTCTCTTTAGAGGTAGTAAACAGAAAAGTCACCAAGTTCCGCCAAGAAGTTCCTGCTTGTCGCATACAATGTTGTTAACATCTTACGAGTTTATTGCAGAAACGTCAATAACTTGATTTGTCTTTGTACAGCCACGTTATCCAATTAGAAAATGTGTAGTGGTTTTGGTTCTAAACATATGAAACTAAGGATAAGTCCGGCCAGGCGTTTCTAATAGACTTACATAGAGTTTAGTTCTTGGTATCGTGAATTTACATAAATTGATAACTGGGTTTCTAAAGGAATTTGATTGTTGTGCTATTTGGTCAACTGGTTTGCTATATTCATTTACAAATTGAAATCTAACCAAATTGGAATGAGTTTTTTAAAAAACCAGAAGCTCTATTAGTTCGTAACTAGGATAAATATGTGTATCAAAAGATTGTAGTGAAGTTACTTCTTCAAAATTATGGTAAATCTCTAACCCAATACTCTCGTTACTGTAATTAATTTGCTTATTTTCATTTGTTTTCTTCGGCTCAATTTCATCGTTTTCTTTTTGTTGCAGTGTTTTCTTAATGCTTACAAAAAATAACAATAATTACAATAATCGCTAATGCAACAATCGCTATAATCTCCGCTAACAAAAGTAGAGAAATTGCGAAAATCATGATGTAAAAAATAATCATATCACGCTTATACGTTACGCTGTAATTCGTCTACTCCAATTTCTGATGTCTGTATCCTAGCTAAAACTTGCCTATAAATATAAACAATAATAACAGTCATTATTGCTAGTGTAATCAACAAAATCGCAAGAAATAC
>JAGDQP010062127.1:0-11925 GCA_022664845.1 Lepisma saccharinum
TATATATATTATAATTTGAATATTTATTATACAGTACTACAAAACAACAGCCATGTTTTGAAATAAAAAGCAAATATTACACAAAATTAAAAAGTCAAAATGAATTAAAACGTTACGAAAAATTGCAAAGGTTCAAGATTAATTCAAAATCTGAGCACGTTTGATTTACTCAATTAAAAAACGGATCCATTTTCGACACACGTTACAAGTTGTCCATGATCTGGTCTCTCAAGCGAACTGAATCTTACATCTCTAGTTGCACGAGGTCAAACATTTCTTGACAGTTTGCTCTTTTACGTGACAGTCAATTTCTAAGTAACTGCCAGTACTATCATGCTTCATGCGAAGAAAGTCGCAGTTCTACGTTGAAAGTTAGATACCCATCTCTATCCTAAATATAATGTTTTAATATACAAATATGTATAGTGTATTCCATAACTCCTGTACCCATTATTATTTCCAATTTTAGGATAGAAGAAATAATTGTTTTTGGCTTAAAGTTTGTAAACACGTCATGGAAGTATGCAGAAATTTAATAAGGCTGAATCCATAAATATTTTACAAACGTTTCGTCGTTTTGCGGAGCGAAAATTACGAAAGTGATACTTTTCGTATGAGAAATCAATGTGGATAGTCCCCGAGAGAAAACAAAAAGCTACTAAACTGTTTCAGTACATCCGTCGCAGTTTCAATTTTTACAATGATGTAAATGAACCGAAACACCTCATAATTATACTCCTTTACAAACAAGCAAGACCATGTGCATATCTGATTTGTTATTACTATAATCTGGAACATTTGGAAGTCGTATTTGTTAATCTCTGGAATTAACACTCTCATTCCCGCCCTTTTCTGAAAGAAACGCTGTTGAAACACCACAGAAAATATTCGAGGAGCGAAAAATTGTTCTCCTGTCTGGGTTAGGCAGGTTCATAAGGATATACTCGGTGACCCGGACCCAAAATTGCCCTGAATGTCTAGCTTGACCTGATGCACAATTTATGCTCCGATTTTAACACTAAACAGATCAAGAAAACAAATCGACACAGAGTATAACCTTGGGTAGTTACGAATTTCTTTCTCTGGAAATTTCAAATCTGTAAGTTAACTCTATGCGTTTTAGTTTGTGGATTGAACAATACAATTTGGAGCAACAAATGTTCAGAACGTACCTTCATATATAAGCACAAACTTTCATTTTTAAGTTTTGAAGCATTTTATTTAGGAAATATCCCAACACAACAATTCACAGGAGTGGTAGCTCATTCACAATTGAATTAGATTTACTTCGAGCGTCCTTTGAGTTCCTTGTTCCCCCAAATTACATTAGAGACATAGAGAGATTGTTGTACCACCCAGGGTTAGAAATCGCCAGTTTGCAAGAACATTAATAAAACAGGAATCTTGTGTATAGGTTCAAAACTATGTAAAAATTAGTAGCAATTGGTACTTTGAAGAACTGGCTAACTCTATAGTTTAAAGAAGTAGCAAGTTCACCGCAAGTACTCGAACCGGTACCGGCAAGGTGTTGTGACCGAAAGGCTGAAATTTATATGTTAATATTTATAGATATTGTTATAGATAATTAGTGCAGTAGATATGAACCAAATAATATGAAAATATTTCATGACTGGCTACAAGCGGGAAATTTTTCAGGATAAAAGTACACTTGTAGGAAGTCTGAAAAACACCGGGATACAAGCTGGTAGTGACGTCGTTTGGCCGCAGTGACGTCACAAGCATGACCGACCATCTGAAACTTCAAATTGGCATAACTCAGAAACCATTGATCCTACGGACTTGATCCATGCACCGTTGGAAAAGGAATCACAAGCACTACAAATCATTATACCACAGTCATATTCGTAAAATAATATCTTCATGGAGAAATTTGAATATTTTCATTTTTTTCATCCATTTTAGTTCACATTTTTGCATTTCAATACTCAACGGGCTCACATGTGATGGAAACACCCATTACGTTTATTGTAGCATATAAAACCATCTTTCTAACAAGACCAAATAGGTTATTGTGACTTTATTACTTCCTGACATATTCAATTTTTAAAACATATTTGACGTAAAAATAAGGTTAAAACCCTGAATGTGCAGAAATTTCAAATGTGCATAATGCAGAAACTATTGATCCTACAGACTTGATCCATGTACCGTTGGAACCGATATCACAAGCACTACAAATAATTATACCACAGTCATATTCGTAAAATAATATCTTCATGGACAAATTTGAATATTTTTATTTTTTGCATCCAGTTTAGTTCAAATTTTTGCACTCCAACACACAACGGACTCACAAATCAGAATATCTCAGAAATCGTGAATTACAAATACTTCAAGAAAACTTCCAGAAGAACAAGAAACTATAAACAGAAAATAAAAGGGAACAGATATTGAGACCAAAACAATATTTTCAAAATCCTTTAACAAAGCAATATTTTCAGTGCAAAATTTCGTATCTTGATTTCAGCATGCTTATGCTAAACAGTGATTACTTTAATGTTTAAGATAAACGTGGAACAATATGTGTATCCGAAATTAGTTTTCTTACATTACGCTAACAGTTTTCTTATTTATTTACATGTAAATATAAAGAAAATAGAAGTGATATCACTTTGTTTTTAGCAAGTACACTAGTCAGGGACAAAAGTCTGCAGATCGCTTTGTTTCCGTTTAATATCCATTACCATACTCTATACAATGGGGAAAAAGAGCATCAGTTATTCCCAGAGCACTGAACATCGCATGCACATAAGGCTGTACAAGGGAGAGAATGCTTTACACACTTGCAATTTGATGAAAACTGTTTCTTATACATGCACGATATGAGTTCTTGACAGGAGCGTGATGCCTCAGGAATAGTAGACCACAGGGGTTGATAACCAGTAATCGCCTTCTGCCAGCCACGCTGAAGAGGATCTTTTAATTTAGGGTTGTAGACATTCCACTGTTTCCATATATTTCCCTGTAAAGCGTCTCTTCTTTGTGTGCTGAATCAGCTGCTTCAGTTGGTGGGATATGCTCTACTGACCTTGTTGTCTTCGTAAACAACACTCGTTTCAAATCGTTAACTTTGTCACAGGTGCTAGTTTTATCATACATTAGAACCATGAACCACTGAATCAGCTCAAAATTATGATCTTGATTGGAACTGTCATCTTCTGATAGCCTGCGGAATGCATCAGTTACTTCTTGAAATTGCTCCCGTGTTTTCCATGCTGTCGTTTTATCAATACCTGCAAATGCAGACACAGTATCACACCCTGTAAAAGCATGGAAGAATGGTAATCCTTTACGGATATCTGATGACATGCAGTGTGCTATAGCATGGACTGGAATGTAGTTCGTTTTCTTTCCAACTCCAAACTCAATCCACAATTCTTCCAAATTTGGCATGGAGTCATATGCAAACACTGCTAACATTACCACGTCAGAATCTACCATCACTATCATAATATGAGTATGGCCAGCAGCAGCAGCATCTTTCACCTGAAGTAAAAGTCTTGTGTCTGCTTCCTTATAGGTGGTTGGCGATATTCTGCTTGTATGCAGAATATTTGAAGAAGTTTTTACCACATCATCGTATGTACATATAATGGATTTTTCATGAGGTTCTGTCTGCACTACACAGTCAGCCAGTAAATGAAATAACTGTTCTTTGTTTTCATCTACTGATAAGAAGCTCTTGAATTGTTTTGGCACGCAAGTCGTTGAGCGCACTAAATTTTTTTGACCCGAGCCACGTATCTCACGAGCAGGCGCTTTCAGGCTGTCTGTGAAATACCATTCAAATGCAAGATCTAGGCTTGACACATGTCTTAATCGTTGCTGAACATAGGAGACAAATACGCCATAAGCATAACCAGCAAATGTTTTTGATGACCGTGGTGGCAGCATGTGTACTACGACTGCTGCATCAAGCATTACTGAAGTTGCCTTGGGTAAGTCATCAGTGAGGGTGTCGGTTGGAGATGCTTCCTTCTTTATGCATTCGATGATATCTGACTAGCTGGATTGTTTTCTTAATCGTCCAAACTCAGATATGGATGGTGGATAGGCATGATTCTCGTGTGCGAAGAAGGCGTCGATGTCACCATCACGCTGCTGACAGGCAACATCGAGCTTACAAAGAATGTTCGAGTTATGGCGCAGAAAATATATTTTTTCTTCTTCTTTCTTTTAGAAAAAATAGGGCTTCGTTTCAACTTGAAAAACTGCAGATTGGTTCGCTTTATGACATCCTGTATGGATTTGTTGAGTTCGGTAAGTCTTTCCCCTACATATGTATCATAATTCTGTTTACCCACTGCTGCTGCCTCCTCTGCTTCAGTTGACATAATTACTTTGGTAATAGCTGTCATAAGACTATCTTCTTCAAACGGGTTTCCTTGTTCATGAAATTGCTCTAGTACATCCGCCAAGTGTTTTCGGTACCGCAAATCCAACAAGTGTGTGTGTTCTCTGTGCTCAGTATCCACACCCGTCTTATCAATTAAACCTGCCTCCTGTTCGTAGTTAGAAACAATACTTGCGATTGCTGGGCCAGCCACTATACATTTCAGAAGGGAAGAAGGTTTATCCAACATATCTACAGCACCACCATCGGTCTTCACAATTTTATTATTTTGCTCATGTAGATGATCATCTGCTATATGTGAAAAGCCCTCTCACTTTTGAAAGCCCTCTTACACATGTATGAATACTGGAATCCACCTGGCATAGTGAACATGGTCACAGGCAAAGAACCACGGACAAACCTGGAGAAGAGTGTCAAGGAATAGAGTGAAATTTGCCAGCCGTACACTCTTCACAAACTGAAGCAGCAAGAGATCAAATTCTAGTGTTGTATTCCAAAACACGAACTGTGACGATTCACCTATTTTCTTATTACGACATTCATCAAATGTAATATCTTGATCACTAGAGGCTTCATAGTAATGACTATAGGCTTCCCGCTGAAGAATATACAGAGCAGCTGCTGATACTTGATGAGCATATCGAGTTCTTTTAACATGAGAGACTTTCAGGAGAGATTCGGCATTCCCTGATGTAGTGACATCAGCCTTGACTAATATCTGATCCCATACCGATCCTTTTAAAAAAGTCCCAATCGTGCTCATGATAGCAATTTCAATATGAAGTCCCCCAATCATTACAAAACTTTTGTCCTCTCCATACTTCTCTGGATATTTCCATTGCACTTGTTTCATCAGGGCACACACTGGCTGATCACCTGTAATAACTGGCGTCTGCTGAGGGTTAAGATGTGATACTGCTGATGAAACAATATCCATGGCATGTCGAACCATCGCTGGTGAATGAACGGCTTCCTCTAGTGAAGGTAATAATGCGTGTTGGGAATTTGGGATACTATGGTTGACATCCTTTTTGGAGTGGTAGGCTGCCCATGATATCGTCTCATCAGAGGATTCGGTTTCACTTGTAATTGCTATGTACATAGAATCAAGCCAGTCTGTTGCTGCATTTATAGGAATACTCGAAGAAGCTGGGTAAATGGGCTTAACGGTTGACATATGAGGATCACATATGACAGTATGAACTGCAGGAACTGTGGTGCAGGAGTCTTTTCTTTATTTTCCTGTCCATCTTCTCTGCACTAATACTGGGAAATTAATATGAACTTCCACTATGTTTGGGATTCGTAGATTTTGAAAAACCTTCCGATTCGGTCTCCTTGTCAGCAGTATTTAAATCACTTGAACATCAAGGCATCGAAAATGCATGCTACTGCGAAACATTTAATCGACTGCTATATCTGTCATTGGACTACATCAAGAAAGTGAAAAATTTAAAGTCGGAAAAGGGGTAAGGCGAGGAGATTCAATTTCTAAAAAAAAAAAAAAAAAAAAAATGCGGCCCTTGAGACAGTGTTCCAAAATTTAAACTGGGATGATGTTGGAATTAAAATTAATGGCGAATATCTTCATCACCTACGGTTTGCTGATGATATAGTCCTGTTTGCTTCAAGTGCAGAAGAACTACAAACCAGAATGGAAGAACTGAGACTTCGAAAATAGACCTTAAAATGAATTTAAGTAAAACAAAAGTCATATACAATCAACATGCAGCAAAGAGGGAAATAATGATTAACGGAGAGACAATAGGCATAGTTGATGAGTATGTTTATCTACACCAGCTCAAAACATCGAATGCCAAGTTGACTGATGAAATAAACAGAAGATGTAAAATGGCGTGGAGTTCGTTTGGAAAACTACACTATTTTCAAAAGTAAAATACCAATGTACCTGAAGCGTAAAGTTTATAATCAGTGTGTCTTACCTCTGAAACTTGGACACAGAATGTGCAAACAAAAGATTGAGAGGCACGCAAAGAGCAATGGAAAGATGCATGCTAGGAATAACCAGGATGGACAGGAAGACAAGTGAATGGATCCGCGCACAAACAAACGTAGTGGATGTAATCAAGACTGCGAAGAAGATGAAGTGGAAATGGGCCGGTCACATGGCAAGACGAAGAGATGGAAGGTGGACGACTAATATACTACATTGGATTCCTAGAGAAAAGAAACAACCGAGACGACGCCCAAATGCAAAATAGGTAGATGAAATCAAGCGTTTTTCAGGAACATGGATGAGGATGGCAGCAGACCGAGATATGTGGAAAGAAAAGAGGGAGGCCATCATCCAGCAGTGGATAGAAAACGGCTGAATATGATATATATGAAAACTGTAATGAATTCTGTTATAACTTATGTGCATTTCGGAACTTATTATCAACATTTGTTTGTATTTACCCCCTCTTCTATGAAAAAAAATACTCAGACAATTGAAAACATACAAATTTCGAAATGAAAATAATATTTCTTGGCTTTTGTTTCTGTTTATATTTTTCTTGTTCCTCTGGAAGTTCTTTTGAAGTGTAATTCAAGATTTCTGAGATATTCTGATTTGTGAATCCGTCGTGTGTTGAAGTGCAAAAATTTGAACTAAAATGGATGCAAAAAATAATAATATTCAAATTTGTCCATGAAGATATTATTTTACGAATATGACTGTGGTATAATGATTTGTAGTGCTTGTGATTCCTGTTCCAACGGTGCATGGATCAAGTCCGTAGGATCAATGGTTTCTGAGTTATGCCAATTTGAAGTTTCAGATGGTCGGCCATGTTTGTGACGTCACTACGGTAAAACGACGTCACTACCAGCTTGTGTCCCGGTGTTTTTCAGACTTCCTACAAGTGTACTTTTATCCTGAAAAATTTCCCGCTTGTAGCCAGTCATGAAATATTTTGGCACTATTCTACTGCACTAAATCAAGGTCGGCGCTGCAGGAAGGCTATGGGAGACTGAAGACTCAAAATCTACTTTAGTTTCATTATAGACCCAGTTTATTCAGAATACTTCATTTTATACATGCGCCATAAGCTTAAGTCAGCCCCTGACTTTGCAATTCCAAATATGTTGCTGCCCCCCTCTATCCGCAATTTTTTACCCTTACTCCGACGCAGTTTAACTCTTTGCTCTGGCCTCCAACTTCAGACATTCATCGATCACTACAGTATCGTTAAGTATAAAGCTCACTGGAATGCATTAATGTATTAATATGACACAAGAAATTACCGATCTTTAATAAAGGTTCCTCAAATGATCTTATCGAAAATTGTGTAATGCATTATGCGTCAAAACGAGGTTTGCTTTGTTTGTGAAAAAGATTTTTTCCACGCTACAAGGAAACAAGTAGGTGAGTTACCAGGGAAAGAAAACTAGGTGCCAGGGAATTTGTCCCTGCCCCAAACTTCAAATAGCAACCTAACCACCGGTCAGCGAAAATATTATTCTAGTTCTTGTATAATATTTATACAAAACCCCGTTTGGGGTAAAAGGAAGAGTGACGCAAGAATTCTACTCACACAAGAAGTGATGTCTATTTTGCGAGTGACTTTCTTTGTCCCACTATGGCGGAAGGATACTGTCTCTTAATTTTATTACAAAGGCAATACTTTCGCCATAGTGATACAAAGAAAGTCGCAAAACAGATACCACTTCTTTTGTGAGTAGAATTCTTGCGTCACTCTTCCTTTTACCCGAAACGGGGTTTTGTACTGATATCACTTATTTTGTAAGGCTGCCTATAAGAAACAGTAACACGAGCCATCTATGCCGATGCTCCTCTCTCCTGCACACGCGCTATAACGTGTACGAGACACGTGCACTGTAACTACAACGGAGAATCCACATCTGCGAGATTGCTTCGGTGGCCTGGTGGTTATTTAAAAATGCAGTAATTTGAATTAAAAGCTTTTTTTTTTAAAAAAAAAAGAGTAAATATTGTGTTCCTCAAGGGTTTGAACTTCCGAACTTACACAATTTTCTTTAAAAAAAAAAACCCGCTCGACCGGGATTTGAACTCGCGAACCTACGCGGCGGAGTCAAGAACGCTAATTATTAGGCTACCGAGGCTTCGCGCTTGCAGTGATGGAAACAGATATTTATTAGAAACGGACGGTGGAAAAGGACTTCTGTCTTGTAACAAAGAAAAGTATTTCCTGCTTCTAAACGTGATTTATAGCATTCTGAGTATATTGCAACAAATCAGTAAATGTTGAATGATTTTGTTGAGGACTATTGCCTATAAAGCACAGTTTGTTTACGTCATGCCCAGATGGGTGGAGCTGTGGCGGAGAGTGTTCTCCGTTTAGGCTTGTATTTAAAAAGTGGCACTTTTCACTATGGCGGAAAGATACAAGATCGATTTTGCTCCATATCTCGAAACCCGTAACTCCTATCAAAAATCTGAGCTTGGACCCCTAAAACCCTCTCGTACCACCCATTTGGGGCTAAAACAAAAAGACACACAGATCGACCGACATACCTTTCTATCATTTATGAAAATTTTGTGATTCGGTTAAAAACGTCGTAACATTTGAACCGCTCCACCGATTTTAACGTATGATACACCGTTTGAAATGAATTGAAGCGTAGAATAAGATCCAGTAAGTTTTGGCGGTCTGGGGTCAGTGCTATCCTAAAAAAATGTGAAATTTTGATATTTTTTTCAAAGCGCCCTAGGGGGACCCAAGGAGATCCTACCGAGCCATTTTTGTTTTCTGTGTCTTAGTATTGGAAATAGCTTCCAAATGTAAGTTCAAGCATCGGACTTATACTTCGGTAGATCCGAAACTAAGTGTTTAATATCTGAGTGCCTCTAACAGTGTCCTTTTCCAGCGTCACTCGAAGAACTATCGTTCTTCATGATTATTACGTAGATTTTGACAATTCAAAATTAATATTAAAATTTACATTGTCTTTCCAAAGCAAGTAGAATTTGAAGATATGTTGGTATTTTTGAATGTCAAGTAAGTCCCTAATTTACTGGCATTTTCTCGGTCCTTGAAAGTTTTCCTAGTAGATTTCCGGTCTGTGAGTATTAAATAGTATAAAAGTACTGCTGTAGAGGTCACAAAGAAGAATAACACGTCATAACTCAGTTCACCAATAAGAAGTATTTGAGAAATAAGAATATTCTGGATTAGCCCTAACTCTGTTACTGATGGATTTCCTTTAACGTCAGACGTGTGTTGTGTTAGCAGTTTCATTAAATTTTTGATTTCTTGATTGTTAGTACGTATAAAGGAAATCGTAAAAAAGAAATTATAAACACTACGCAATAACTAAATAATTCACGAATATTTAAATACAAAATAAACTCCTTCTTGTTATGTGTCTATGTCTCAATCGATCTAAAGTATCGACTCTGTTATTTTGTTACTAAATGTGTTATGACAGCACGCAGAAGAAACCGCAGAAAAATAATGATTTTCAATGTTTGAGAGCACGGACATAAAACAAACATTTATGCTCTGTAACATATAGATATTTCAGTTTAGTGTAAATGTTAATTATACCCAAACGAACGATACTAGCTACAATTGTACATACTGTGTATTAGCGTTCTACGTACTGTTGGTCTTGATACTCAATTACATTTTATCTATCAATTTTTAGCTTTAGAAATGTGTTCTGAGAATGCCTGCGGATGTTTTTACATCCATATTTAATGGGCATTGAGAGAAGAAACAGTGAAGGGTGGAAAATTTGGACTCAATTTACACTAATCTCTGTGGACACCACTGTCATCTACTGGCCCAAATTTAAAGGAGTCCGACGTTACTGTATAGACTTATAAAGATATTACTACAGACCGTAAAATTTCGTGAAGAAAGGTGTTTACATTTCGAGGCATAATAAATCGTGAGTATAAGATCGAAATTCGTGAGTACAAGGGCAATTTTCGGGGATAGCTTAAAGGTATTAATTGTTTCCAATGTTTAAAAACTTTAGATATAAACCTTGTACTAATTCATTCTTAAAGAAACCTGGATAAAGTGCATTTCCTTTGAAATAACCATATGCTAATACTGTTAATCATATATTTATTTATTTACTCAATTTTTTCACATACTTTTTCCACATTAGTAAAAACAAATATCAAACATTGATTAAGCATATGTACAACTATGAAGAAATTCATATCTTAATCATTCATCTGATTTTTTATAGGCATATGATAAAAACAGCTAAAAATTTGTCATGATTAGATTTGATTGTTGTTCCACACACCAGAAAACTTTCAAAACAGTCCCTCGCAACTTTTCTTTGCTCTGTTCAATAGCGATAATTTTGGTGGAATGATATTTCACGTTTTCACAAGGGTTTTAACTGCTAGTACCACCAAATGCACACAATGAATGGTGTCTTGATAATGTCGGTCGAATTTTGCAGCTACATAGCACAGATTTTTTTTATTAGTATTATCTAATTCGAAATGAAAGCTTCATAATTTCACAGCCAGCGAATCGTTTAGAGCATCAGCTTCAACTGTGGAGGACGTGCGTAAGAATGAAATAGATTAAGAAGAATTATAGATTAGTGTCCATATCATGTTACTCCCTTCTTTCTTCCTATTTGCCCCCCTTCCCATGACCAGAAAGCTGTTCAAAATTTCCGATCCAATGTCCGAAAAAGTGTCACCTGATAGAGCATTCGATGCCCTGTTGACACACAAATTTAGAACAGCTGACTGCATAAAAGACAGATAAGAAAACCGGAAGAAGTTCGGGGACTGTAAAGGTGTTAGTTACTTCTTCCTCCCCACACAAATAATCGACCTCGCAAACATGCGTATTCATTAATGTTCTCTTTTATTTCTAATATTGATTCTCCCAGAATTCCCTCCACCATGTGAGGCGTACTATCCCCCACATTCCTCAGAGCACATTTCATCTTTAAAATATTACCTGGAAAATTTGATAGAAACCGTACAAATCTCCACTTACAGCCTCCCAATTTTGAATTTACAGAACCTGAAGTGAAAATCCTGGCGGACTCATAGATTTCCTATTTAAAATAAATTCAATGGCCTAATTTTATCTCCTGAAGTACAGTATCAACTATGTGTATTCCTTAACTTTGGACCAGAATTTTAGAAGTTCACATTTGAAGGCAAGAATATTAGAACATAGGCATAAAAGATCTATTTGCGCAGTTCTAAAGATTACATCTTGTAAATTGTAGCAAAGGACAATTATTTCAATTAACGTGAAGTTAAATGAAATAAAATAAGGTACTTTCTTATATTATTAACTTTCAAAGGCAATATATTTTGATTTAGTTCTAGGCTCTGAACATATGTTTCTACTGCTGAAGAAAAAAGTGCTCATCAAATTAATTTACTTGATATACCGAAGCATAAAAGGAGAAACAGAACATAGTGGTTCCCGTTTGTAAAATATATATTTAATAGTTGCACAGCGAGACATCTATCGTTCTGTTCATGTTTAAATATTCTATTTTTTTATATTATGCTATCAGTCATCTATTACATTGCAGAAAACTGAGGAAATTCACCTAAATAATCTCCAAAG
>JAGDQP010062128.1:0-11925 GCA_022664845.1 Lepisma saccharinum
ATCCAGATCTGGCCATCCCCAAGATAAAGACAAATATTGGAATAAGTTCTAGTGATTTTATGAGGTACTGAACCACGAAACCAGGTTTTTAGCCTCGTGGAAAAAAAAAACAAATTTTCCTGTTTTTTTTTTTTTAATGTCCGTGTTTTTTTCCCGGCCTTTAAAACACTAGGATGATGTAACGAGCGAACGTGAACGAAGGGTTCTTTCCATTAAAAGAATCTTTGGTGTTATTTGATTTTTGTTCGTATACTTTAAACAACTTTGATTTTTATTATCTTTTTGTTTACATTTCGTCGCTTTTGTAGTGGTATATGATCGTATTTTGTTCTGCCTTTAAAATGGCGCCGGGTAGTGTGTTTCGTCAATCTTAAATCATCGATTTGACTGTTTAAAAGTGCATGCTTGGTTCCAAGATACATTTAACTACAGACTCTGTCGTATCCGTGGAAATAGATAGTTATACAAAGGGCATATACAAATTATGTAAAACTCGTATCTCAAGCTTTAGCTGAACAGCTTGTACGAGATCAGGAAGTCGTGGGTTCTATCCCAGCGACCGACCATCCTCATTGAGGTTTTCCGGGGTTTTACCTGTCACACCCCAGGCTAATGCCAGGATGGCACCTTCAACAGGCTCTGGCCGACACCTTCTTGAATCCTTTCCCCTCCCCTATCCTGGCCTGAGCCTTAAATGCCTAAAACAGATAAAATTGAATTCAATTCAACCTTGTACAAGACTGTAAAGGTACCGCTGTTTACGAAGGTAACAAGTACCCATCTCGTATGTACAGAATGATACATTTATTGTCACCTTACATGGAATACCCTGTGAAGTTTCTAATACGCAGGTGATTAAAGTCATACAACAATTTGGTGAAGTAGTAAAAGTAACGAATGCGAATTTTCCCCCTCCGCATGAATTTCTGTTACAGTGGAAAACGAAAAGTAATATTCAGAAAGAAATTACAGATATTCTTCCACATCAGGTAATCTGTGGTTACCGTGTACAGACGACCAAAATTTGTTTCCGATTTGTGTCCGAGCTTCAGGACAAACATATAGCGGCTGAATGTCCAAAATCATCCAAAAACTGATAACTCTGCTACGGGACAAACATCGTTTGTAAACTTAAACGAAAATACCTTAAGACCTGTTCGGCTTTCACATGATGAATTCCCTAATTTAATTCCACCACAACAAGAATTAAGTGCTCCTAACGGTCATGTACACGGATCTACAAGTAAAAAATTTTCTCAGCCACCTCACGTTGATACTGTTAAGGATACCATCAGTTTTAGAGAACCAGGTACCTTCTTTGATAGTAAGTCCTACAACAGACGAAATCTCCACCGACAATGAGCATTTTCCTTCGAAAGTTAGTGATAGCGAAAATAAAGGTTCATTGCAGGATATAGAAATTGATATAACTGATCAAAAGCATAGATATAGAAAACGTAAGACGGAACATACAGAGGTGAATTTTCATGACGTGGAACGATTTTGCTCAGTGCACGAAAATACAAAAACGTACTGAAAGTTTGTTACATTTTTGTCAGGGTGGTGCTCCAGGACGACGATTTATTCTCTATATCTTAAGGAAGATGCTGTGCATTTTAACTCGATTTATCCTAATACGTCGTACGCTATTTTAAGGGCAGACTTAAAATGCTCATTTAATTCATTGTGTCTTGAATTCCTGTTTGATATTTTAAAGAAAATGGTACTTCCTTATCAACTTTGCAACCTATTGATAAGGTATTTATTTCAAGAATTATAGCTTTAAAAATTAATCATGGACTATTAACCTGTAATTGCAGTATGAAAAGTTCAAGTCAGGGGTGCCCAGCCTCGTTTTTGTTGTTTCTTATATCAGTTGATATTACATTTGCATGATTCTTTAACAGGTACTACATGTATCAAAAATTCTTTGAAACTATGTTGATTCAAATAGTGATGTTGTTATGTTCAAAAGTTGTGTTGTTGATATTACATTATTTAACATCGAATGAAACGCACCGAGTATTAGAAACTTTTTCCAATTTTCCAAATGTTTCAGGTATATCTCTTAATGTGAATAAAACTAAAATATTTGTTTTCCCGCACAAAATTCTGTATTATACAAAAATTATTTTCATACAGAGTCCTCACTTAAAATATTAGGAGTACATTGGTAAAGTACCATAACAGAAACAAAAAATCCACACTTTATTAGGCAAGATGGTTTACGAGATGCTTAAGCCTTCTACATCCTTTCACTCCATCCATACGGGAGTGCAGTTTATAAAGGTATTTGTTTTAAGGAAAGGAACTTACTTTTTACAGTTGTTTCCTTTTTCCAATAAATTCTGAGCACAGTGAAAAAGTATATAGGACTCTTTTATGGAAGAGATACACTCTCAAAGTTAATAGATATCAGTTATATCTACCTTAAAAACAAAGTGTTTTTCACTTGAAAATTTTAAGGTTACAAGGCGCTGCTTTACTTGCACATAGAACTTAGCGATGTTTGTGTGATTTTATATATTCATTTTTATTCATTGTTTAAGCATGTGTAACATGGAGTTGAATTAATTGCACCTCTCAATATCAATCTTAAGAAAATGATGTACTCTTATCTAACTGATATTTTTATAAAAACATCATATATTTAATAAAACTAGAACAAATAAAGCAATGAAATACTAAACAACTCTATCAAAGAATGTTTACAATCATTTTTTTTTGTATAAACCCAATGTATGTCGTAAACGTTTAGATGTAGAATGGATTTTTATATGGCATAATTTGTTCTTTTCAAAATTTGCTTCAGAATTACAGCAAACCTAGTTTCTTTTATAGTTAATTAAATTTATCCTTCCAATGATCAATTGCATAATTATGGTATTGTGACAAGTGTGAAGATTGTGATAAGTATAGATGATTTCTACCATCGCATTACTTACAGTTCAACATAGCAAGACATATGGCAAGCGTATTTACGTATATCTTCTCGTATGACAAGAACATCACCACATACTTTAGAATTTCAGTATATCATCCTGTACCATGAATATAGATATTTTCCAACTACAAAAGGAAATTTTTATTGTATTTAACAGCCATAACTTTGCATGTTTACTACATGAATGAGATATGAATAGTGTTCAGTTGTATCACAATGAAATATCATTTTTCCTTTTTAATTTACCTTAAGTTTCTGACAAAAAAACATTTTGTCAGTTATCATTACCCTATATATTAACTATTTCTGTCACAAATTTCATATGACATTGATATTTCTTAAGTGCTGAAACGTTTATTTCAAGATTTTCCTTGTAAATTTTATTTCCATACATGAAATAAATAGTTGAAAGAAAACTGGTTAACGTGGTGAACTCACAATCAAGTTTCATTTTCGTCCCGGGTTCAAAATTTGGTCGTAGATAATTTTTTCAACAGCAGATTGTTTTTTTTTTTTTATCATTTTAAGCTTTATTATTTGTTCGTTTGGTATTTTCTATAATTTACCACCAATTGCAAGAATCATTTTCACTATTACACGTAAGGCAAAATAATTTAAAGCTGAAAAAAATACGTTAAGAAAACTGACAAAATAATATATATCCAAAGCATTCAAGAATAAAACAATTTAGTAATTGTTTTTAATTCAATACTAGTTGTTATTGTCCTACTCTCCGGACGATAATAGAAACAAATTAAAATTATATTTAAGTTAATACTTACTACTACTACATGTTACTTCTATGGTTAACACTACATTTTACTGACAGCGCTACTACTGTTTCAAATTCAACAAATATCAGTAGTGATACTCCCACTTACTACTAACATTGCTACTTTGAAGTATACCGAAAAAACAGAAACATGATGAATGTGAAACGCCAGGAACAGCAGAAAGCTAAAAGAATCCCGAAACGATTGCAAGCTGATACTCTATGTTTACATCGACCTGAGCCATAGTTGCCTAAAGGCCTTAAAATAAAGTTCAAATTCAAAATCCTGTGTTTACATAAACTATTTCATTTGTATAGTATCGTATTTATTTTCTAGCGTTGTAGTTGTCTTTAGAATGTGTACTAATTCATATTTATTTTACATTCAGCAGACCTTTAATGCATATTTATTGGTTTGGTGCATAATTTTTGTCTGTCAAGAGTAGTGTACAATATTTCTTTGTTAAGTCATTTCAGAAAAACATGTACATTAATGCAATCTTTTCATTGTTGTTGTTGTTGTAAGTGATTGAACATGAGTGTCGAGTATGAACGATTCCTGCACAATACGTTGAGTTTAATCCAGGTCCACCAGCCTCACACACTGCTAAAACATTTGTGCGATCTACGGTGTGGAGAGAGGAGTACGTTATTGGTGATAGGAGTACTCGAAGATGATGTGTTCGTTTCAACAGAGACCAGTTGTACGTGAACGACGCTCCACAGTTTGAACGGAAATCTGACTTTGATGAGATCTGTTTGAACGCTTTAATCATACCGAGTGACACCAAATTCCACGGGAATTGACCACGCAGATGGATTGTGACCATACTACGGTCGGAAGATACCAGCACACCATGCAGAAAGTGCAGATACTTGGTTCATGGGACATAAGACGCTCAGCGACAAGAACAAAATCCAACGTGTAGCCATATGTGCTTTTTCTCCATTCTCGTTTTTTCATTACCCTTTTGATCCAGAATTTCCACGCGTGACGAGAACTGCTGCCTGTACATAACGTTACAGAAATAAAACGACTCGGCCCAAACAGAAAGGGAACACGCAGTGCGAAAAGTGAACTGCATTCACGCAAGGCATTGTTTGTTCATTTGTTGGAATCAAAAAAAGGATTCACTGCTCACCAGGAATATAGCAATAAATGCTGTGTTGCATTGAACTGCGTCAACTTCTGGTCGCTATTGCAGAGAAACGACCACCAGGACGATATCACGTGATTATCCACATTAACGTCATACTTCACACTACATCTGTAACAAATATAATCATTCAGAAGACGTCATATTTCGAAGACCTCGCGCCTTCAGACTATCATGTGTTCCATTCGCTTTCAATTGCATTGCGCAGCAGTTCCTTTTGCGACTACGCAAAACTGAACTCTTAGTTTGGTGTTTTCTTCCCCCCATAAACTACAGAGTGACTGAGATCTCTGAACGATCGAAGACAGTCGTGCAGAATGGCGCAGTCTGTATTATTGATTAATGTTCTCGAATTAGTCTATTTCTTGATCACTGGTTAGTGTTTGAATGGAAGGGTAACAACGGACACAATTTCTGCACCAACCAAATAGTTCAAAATAAGTCCAACGTTTCTTACGTGTAAAAAAAATATCGTGTATAAATAATAGGCATGTATAAATAGCCTCTACATATCCCCCTCGTATAACCTATAAAATTTCATATACTTCTGTTCTTATAGTAGTTGCAGTTTTGTGATCAGGTTGGAACTTTGGGAAAATATGTATAATTTGGAAATTTCGCGCTATAAACCTCAATAAATACCGAAGGTATACAAAGAAAGTTTCGTTGGGCTAATTAACTGCAACGGCATGAAGATTCGTTTCATAAGCCACACAACATACACTTAAAAAGTTTAGTTTCCTTTAGTGAAAGAATTTTGAAAACAGAAGAAAAATGTTAAAATGTCTTACTATAAAACCCATTATGAATTTAAACTCAACTGATATTCTTGTTGATCTGAATTTATGTTAAGGCCCTTAGGCAACTATGGCTCAGGCCGTATGGATGATGGGATGAATTGGTGGAATGAAGAAAGTGGGAGGAAACGGGAATACCCCGAGAAAACCCATGCACACGGTGTTTGTCCACCACAAAGCCCACAAGGTATGAACAGGGATCGATCCGACAACCTCTATCACCAGAGGTGAGCGCTCTACCAACTGAGCCACCGCGGAGCAGCACTCTTATTGATTTGTGTCACGAACAACTAATTCATGCATTTCTAAGAGATGGAGCTATTGCTACCTGCATTATGCTATACTCTCTTGTGTAACAGTCTCACTTTCGGAAATGAATCAAGTAGTTTGAGCAGAACACACCACTATAGTTACGCGCACTGACGATTAATACGTTTTGCTCTTGACTCTACATGTTTCCATTCTTGAAGAATTTGAAAACTACCGCTACTCTCTTTTATTGGCTCTAATTTTAATTTACTAATCAACAATCATGGATTAATGTTTACACAACTTGCAAGTAATAATAATAATGATAATTTCCTACGCAATAACAATGTTGTGGTACTAGTTACTTTTAAGACGAAAAAATATACAAATTTAGTAGCGGGTTAATGTAAAACTTTTGGACATCAACACACACACTGGCAACGCTGTTTGCTTGCTACAATAAGCTTATTGTTACGATAACTTGGTAGGCACCTTACATTTGTTGTCATTACGGAAAATTTACGAATTTTCAGGAGATAATTATCTCTGGTAGTGGCGGTGCGAAAAGGGACCATCCGTGTCCCTGCCGGTCGCCGACACAAATAAATAATCCCTGTTTAAGATCAATCAATGGAGGAGCACAACAATGGTAGTAGGTGACATAATAGCTATGCCGTCTCGGGACCTTTGTGGGCTTGACAATAATGACTATATACGCACGACTCTCCACAATCTAGCCATTCTCACGTATAGGTTAAAGCGAGTAAGCGAGATTCTCTCTCTCCCGGCAAGTGCGTTTTCTGCCGGGGCTTGAAATAACGGAAAATAAGATATTCAAGCCAGCAGTAGCAGTGTGCAGAGCTGAAATGAGTCAGCCAATCAATCGGATCACCTTTTGGACCGTGTCACCAAGTCTATGCTTTGGACCGTGAACAGGAGGCGAAGCAGATATCTCATGATTTCCATCTTATACACTGTTGTATTTGAACTCTTTCCAACTGCGGTGATCGGGAGTAAGAGTATTACTTCCCAGAGAACAAAAATGACATCGAAAAGTTCCTAACGATAGTAATAATATATGAAAATAGTTTCATATTCCTCGAAAGAACGAGAATCCCATTTGGGAGTGTACAAATACTCGGAAAGGCTATCCTAAAAGAATTTTGTGTTCGAAGTACTAAATAGGATTAAAACAGTAAACTTGTTAAAGCTCTAAAATATGAAGTTCCAATACATAGCACACTTTTCAAGGAATCTAACATAATAAATGGATTGATTCTAATAATAGAAACAAAACCGGTCACCGTGTCAATTGGGTGTGTGAAGGTTTCGATCGTGGAATTCCCGAGTTAACTCAGTCGGAAATGGACAAAATAGCTGATTGGCCGGAAAGAATGGCATATACATTATCTAATGCCTTGTTTATATCAGTAAGATTGTTACCATGGTAAAAATCTTGTTTGAAATAACTTATGTTTAGACTACGGAACTTAACTTGTTTATCGTGCTTCTACTGCCAGTCAGTAAAGAAACCGGTTACAGGTTTAGAGTAAGGAAATTGTCCTTTCCCATACTCTAAGGTTACACGGTAGAGGTTTACATAAAAAAAACACTGCACAAAAATGAATTGGTTGCAGCGTAAAATTCCGTAGATTACATATGCCATCATTATGATATACTTTAAAAGTGATGCGTACCTCTAGGATACAATATATTTCTATAAAGCAAGAAATAAAATTACCAAGTGAGCTCAGCTTAACGGCTATCTTGTGTTTAGACAACTAAGGTAAGAAGATAACCGTCGTAAGCTGACGTTGGTTAAATTTGAAACCCGCGTTAACGGTAACTACCATTTACTAAAATGATCTTGGTTAGCGTTAACCACGGAAAGATTTTAGCCATGTAAACAAGGCTTATTAGAGCAACGTATGCTGGTTATATCCAAAAGATAACACCCTAATGAACATCCCTTTTCTCAAACTTAAAAGACTTGAGGAAAAACGTTATTTTTACAATACAAGTAGCTGAACCACTGGGAAGAATGGCCTATACACAATCTAATACCGAAAACACAATTTAGTATTAAAATACCACTATTACAGAGACCAGCTGTTCCTCATCAGCCAGATGATGCTTTGAAACCAGCCCTACACAAGCTCTAAAACTCACGGTAAGCGACTAATCACCAATCCTTGAAGAAATTGTTAGTTCGTCCGTGCATGAGGCTGAATTCAGAAATATTCTTCATTAGTTCAGGAAGTAATGCAGTGAATCATTGAAAACGCTTCTTCCCTGAATGAGTTCACATGTCATTTTGTCAAGCTGCTAGTATCAGTACATTTATATGCACAGAGTTCACATTAAGGTTTGTCCCCTGTATGAGTTCTTAAATGCTTTTTCAAATTGCCACTATCAGCACATTTATATGCGCAAAGCGCACACTGAAAAGGCTTGTCCCCTGTATGAGTTCTCATATGCATTTGCAGCCGTCCCTTCTGAGTGGATTTATATGCACAGAGTTCACATTTGAAAGGCTTGTACCCTGTATGAGTTCTCATGTGAACCTTCAAGCTGGTACTTCGAGAAAATTTATATCCACAAATTTCACATTGAAAAGGCTTGTCCCCTGTATGAGTTATTATGTGGGTTTTCAGGTTATCACGTATATTACATTTATAAGCACAGAGTTCACATTGAAAAGGCTTGTCCCCAGTATGAGTTCTCATGTGCTTTTTCAGACTATCACGTTCAATACATTTATATGCACAGAGTTCACATTGAAAAGGCTTGTTCCCTGTATGAGTTTTAATGTGTCTTTCCAGCTGTCCCTTATGAGTGGATTTATATGCACAAGATTCACACTGAAAAGGCTTCACCCCTTTATGAATTTTCATGTGCTTTTTCAAGTTACTACGTAGACCGAATTTACCTCCACAGAGTTCACACTTAAAAGGCTTGTCCCCTGTGTGAGTTATCATGTGTCTTTTTAGGTTATAACGTAGAGTACATTTATATGCACAGAGTTCACATTGAAAAGGCTTGTCCCCTGTATGAGTTTTCATGTGTCCTTGGAATGTTCCCTTTTGAGTTGATTTATACGTATATTGGAAAGTTTCCTCCTCTGTATGAGTTCCAATATGTATTTTGAAGGAACTGCTTTCAGTGCAATTATATCCCCTTATATATTTCACTGGCTTCACTTCACTATGAGTTTTGATATGTTGAGTCAAATCATACTGAGAAGAAAATTTAGTTTCGCATAACTGGCATATTTTTAGCTGCACACCATGGTGAGTTCTCGTTACGTCTTCGAAATCAGAAAATGAAATTTCTGTTTTCCGTTTTGTTCTTGATTTACTTTTAATTAGCTGCTTCTCTGGCGAAGATTCCCTTTCACAAGATTTACTCTGTAAATTATATTCTGTCTCCGATTCACTGAATTCAACTTTTCCTGCACCACCTATTAAAGGTTTTCGACAATTTGTTTCCACATCGTTAGAAAACTGACCAACACTTTCCACTTCATTACATTCCCCTTTTATGTTACCATCAAAAGGTACTGCTGTTACTAACCAATTATAAATGTTTGTCTCTTCATTGATTTCTGCCTTAGAAAACGAGAAGCTAGCCTTTTTAAATTCGTGGTCGTCATTTGTATATACCTGAAAAAGAACAGTATATTAGGGTAGATTCTCAATATTTTTTCTCAAATCTAAAATGCCCGGGGCGGCAGAAGTTGCCTAATAATCTCTGTAACAACTACGCAAAATTTGGACAAGAATCGGTGAACATCTTCTACCTCCACCAACGTCACCTTTGTATTACTTGAGCCTTTTCGAATACAATTTCGTTTCTTGTAAGGTTACTATTGGAATTTCGTAAATACGGAAATATCTAAGGTGCTTTGCTTATGTAATTATGATGCAAAATTTGGACGAAATTGGGCAATAACTTTTGCTCACACCAACGCCATCATTCCATTATCGTATATAATGGATCTCTTGACCGTTTTGGGATATAATTTTCTTATTTGTAAAGCTACATTTATTGTTGGTAGACCAATATATTTGTATCAAAAGCTATATAAAAAGTATTGCAAGGAAGAAGGAATTTTTAACTCTTCCTCTTTTTAGTAAAATCTCTCTTTTATTTCTTTATCAAAATATTTAAAAATAATTAATTAAAACGGGATTTTAAAAAACACGCTTTTCTAAGCAAAGAAAAATGAACTAAACAGTAAAACAACTAATAAAGTTATGAATTGGAAAATAAAATCGTGGGTGCTCTTAGATATTATGATTTTATAAGGTAAGCAAGAACAACCACACTTTTATTTTCTGGTTCATAAATTTATTATTTTTACTTTATAGTCCATTTTTCTTTGCTTGGAAAACGTGTTTTTAAAAATCCATTTTTATAATTTCTATATTAAGAGCTTCGCACACCTAAATCCTAAAGTGTTCTTCAACCAGTAAAAAAGCCAACATCGTTTTGGGCTGGTATTTATTTTAGGATAAAGAAGTTCATATTAAATAATTATTTTTAATTAATTGAAGATAACTGGATAATTCTGTCGTATTTCTAATGATTGAATATTGTATTGTCATCGAAAACAAGCAAGTTTACAAACTTTTAAAGAAATTGGATGATGAAAAGTGAGTTGAAAGATTTGTAGAAGAGAAGAAATATGATTACAGAGTAAGTTAATAAAATGCGTGTAAAAATGGATTAAATACGATAAGAAACAGCTTGTGCTGCAATATAGTGTTTTAAACAGAAAGACGCTATACTTTCTTTACAAATTTTATTTTTATGAAACTAAACGTAGCCTACAAATTACTAGTAGGCCTTTGTTTAGAAAGCCAGCATGACACTTCGTGAATGAAGCTTCTTCCGAATAAATCTCTTTCTTGCTTCAGGTCCTCAAAGACAATCAAAAGCTTCCGCCACCAATTTCACGTTCCTTTCCACGCTTTGTATATCGGAAGGAAATCTTGGCATTTCCCGTCTTTCCCTTACGAATTGCCATAATTCCGCTTCTGATACAGCACCAGTGACAGGAGGCTCTGTGGCGTCGCAGTCTTCCTAGCAAATGAGGTCCTCCTAATCCTCAGAATGCAAATAAAGACGTGGAATTCTCAATTCTCTGGTTTTATGTTGGTCGGTCGCAGTGGCATGTATTATCGCATTTATGATTCGCCGAACGGCAAGTTGTTGAAAGCGTTGTCTGTTGACATGGATCATTGCCAGCAGCATGTACTCCGGACTGACAAAATACAAAAAAAAACTTTGAGATCTGGTGGCAAATATCGAGCAAAAGCGATAGTTTGCCAAAGATGTTTTGACCCATCTTTGCAAGAAGGGTTGAACTTTATCAGAAACCATACCGTTGCATATACGCGCAAGATGTACTTAACAGTGGTGCGTAGCTCTTCGGATGGGTTTTCCGTGCTGACGTATAAACTGAATAGTCTGCTTGCTATAGTAATCCACCGTGAGTTGGATACTGCTTCAGGATTTTTTCTAGACAAGCCGATGGAATAATTCCCCCGAGAACTGCTTCACAAATCTCATACACATATTTCTGGTCTCTGCTTTGATCTTGAACAATTTCTGGTGGCAGAGTAGGCACATTGCTTTCAATGGGAACGAATGACACCAGTGGAAAGTTTTCGCAGGTTTGAAGTTGCTTCCCGATTATTCCGGAATAACCGTGTGGGTCAGTTTGGACAACATCTAAGTAGTGAAAACTATGGCGAAGTGGCAGTTCGTTAGCATGAAGAAGGAATACTTCCCACTGCAACGACCTTCCCAGCTCCCTCGTACAATAATCGTATATCACCTCTCTTCCTGCAAGTATTCGCCACAGTGCCGTCTCATCCAATGACAGACAACTTCGACATATCGATGTCACTCTTCTTCCAAAACTCAACAATGCCTTCTTTGATTCCCCGTGAAGTGTCTGTTTGAGCTGTGACATGACCCAAGTATTTGTTTTCGGGTTGT
>JAGDQP010062131.1:0-10152 GCA_022664845.1 Lepisma saccharinum
TCACTAGGTTCGGGAATCCACGGTTCTGCGGTATGGATTTCAAATTCCTCTGTTTGTTCCCTGTTGTGTACATTAAGAAGTTTGTCGAAATAACTTTTCCACACATCTACAATTTTAGCCGGATCCGCCTGAAGATCTTCATGTTCATCTCTAATCATTCATAACATCGGCTAGTAACGTTTTCTTAACGAGTTTATCCCTTTGTATAGATCTCGTAAGTTATTTATCTTGTCGTTTTCCTCTATCTCCTGAATCTTCTGCGTCAGATATTCTCGCTTTTTGTTTCTGAACCCGAATGTGGCGTTTCGTTTCGCGTTAATGTAATGGTTGGTATTTGCTTTCGTTTTATTACTTAGTCATCGTTGCCTTTCTTGTTTTCGTTCCTCATGAAGCATAGGGCATTCATCATCAAACCAAGGTTTGTTTTTCTGTTGTTTCTTCTCACCTACACGTTCCTTCGCGGCGCTCTTAATTGTTTCACGAATTGTCTCCCACATCTTACATCAATTTCATTCGAGTCGGCTAAGATTTCGAACCTATTTGAGAGTTCGTGTTGGTAATCTGCTTTTATGCTCGGATTATTTAATCGTTTAACTTCGAATTTCAGTTGTTTTGATTCCTTGCTTTCTCTGTTCGCAATGCATAACTTTTCCCTTACTTTTGTGATCATTAATTAATGGTCGGTGTCACCTTCCGCTTCTCTGTACGACCTATCGTCCATTATGTTGGTGTGTTCGTCTATCTACTAATACGTGATCGATCTGGTTGAGAGTTTGGCGTCCGGAGATACCCATGTGTATGTCTTTGTGTTCAAAGTACGTGCTATTTACCAGTAGGTTTACGAAATCGCGAACGTTATGAGTCTTTCTCCATTGTTGTTGGTCTTTTCGCTGTATTTGCCTATAGTAGGTCTATATTTTTCTTTCCTACGTACCTTTGCGTTGAAATCACCAACACAATTTTCGTATTATACTTCGGTAATCGGTCAAAAAGCATTTCTAGCTCATTGTAGAATATATCTTTGTCGTTATCATTAGCCACCTCGGTCGGAGCATAGACGTTTATTAAAACCATGTTGCCCCATCGGGTACGTATCGTAACGTACGATAGTCTTTCGTTTACGAACTCTATATTCTGAACCGCCTGAAGGATACTGTTCTTAATGAGGAATCCTGTTCCGAAATCGTGAGACTGTGTTCCCCCGTAGTAGAAAATGTATTTGTCTTTGTCGGATGCTATCTTGACCCCTCCCACCGAGCTTCTTGTATCGCTAATATGTCTAACTCGTACTTCTCGGTCTCGCGTACCACCACTTGAAGAGCACCCGTTTGGTATAACGATCATATGTTCCACGTTCCTATTCTAAGATATTTTTTAATCCTGTTCTTGGAACCCCCTGAAGCAGTTTCCGCCCGGAAATCCGAATGAGGGACTAGTATACCTCCGGAATATTTTACCCCAGGAGAATCCACGAACCATCTGTTACTATTTCTTGACATGTTTTAGCGGTTTATAGTTGTCAGCTCTACGACCTCGCAGTAAAGGCAGACATCTCTGAGCCTTGCCGATGTCATTCATCTTCAGCCTCAGGGTGGTAATGATAAAACTACTTCCCTTCACCATGATATTTTTGTTCGGGGTTATATTTTCCTAGCCTTTGTAGATCCCTCTACTAACTGCAAGGCAGCAGTACTTTGGAATATTTCCGGTACGCATCATATCTGGTCGGCATTCCCCTATCCGCCACCTGGGAAGGCGATTGTTGAGAGACCAGTAACTCCAGCCCGGATAACACAGTCATATCTTTTATTCTAGAAAATAATTTGTCTCTGAACTTTTAGTGAAACACTTATTATTAAAGGGTGTCCAGTATTTAGCCCATAAGACCAGTATTTAGCTCTATAACTTATTGAACGAAAAACGTTGTTGGAAAATTTCTTTATTCTTCCAAATGTACCCGAAAGTATGTATTTTCCAAAAATAATAAAAAGTGTTTTGTTTGATTTCATGTTTGTTAAAACGAAATACCGATACCGATTCTCTTATTCTAGGTGGTTACAGTCGCGGATTTCGAAACGGCATTTGGGACGCATGCAGGTTCGAGTCCTGCTGCTGGCCATGATCACTGAGAGTTCCCTCGGTACCATAAGGTGAATGCCAAATATGATACTGGTTGGGCTCATTTATCGTGATGAAAGCTCAAAAGCAATATATTTCTAACGATCCTAATCTCGTATCTTGATGCTGCAACATGTTCTTTACATTTAAAGGATTATACATAACGTGTCCGAAGAAATGTGTATTGTTTGATTAAATTATCATTAACATCCTAAATTTGCTACTGAACTTCTAAGAACGGAACCCACCATTTTTGGTAAAGTCGACTCCGAAATACTTTTATGCGCGTAGCTCTAGGTTCAAATATGTGGGGGAAGGCAACTTTTTTTTTTTTTTTTTTTTTTTTTTTTAGCAAAAACTGTTTAGGCTGTGTCCTTAGAAGCTCACAAGTTTGTCTGGAATGTTTACTTCATCTCAAATAATGAAGACCAAAACGAAGTCGGAAATCCAAGATAAGGTCAGCCCCAAACGACTTCATCTGGAAAAACCGTCGGAGGTCGGATGCTCGTTAAATTTCATATCAACGGGTTTCGAAGGTAGCTACTAATAACTTAAAGTAACTATATTTTTAGAAGTTTTAAAAATTAAAACAACGTTTTTAAAAATTGAATTTAAATTTAATTTTTAAAGTCTTTATTAAGCAACTTTGGCTCAGGCCAGATATATGATGATGAGATGATTGGATCATTGGTGGAATGAAGGAAGTGGAAGGAAACGGAAGAACTCCATGTAAACCCACGCATACGGTGTTTGTCCATCACAAAGCTCACAATAACCGACAACCTCAAGCGGCAAAGGTTAGCGCTCTAACCACTGAGTTACCGCGGCCCTAAGGTTTTTAAAACAAGATGGCTGACATGCTATGTAATCCTATAATTTCGCTATCCGAAAATAAACTGTTTCAAATTCCAAATATAATCATGACGATTGGTAAAAACAAATTAATTATAATACTTCTAAATGCTAAGTTCTTACAGTCGAATACAACGTTTGCTTCCCCTCAGAGATTTTGCTATTTGTAGCTGGGATTAGAACTGCCTTAGTCTGTAGGTACTTTTTTTATTTTATTTTTAAAAAAAGGTTTTTTAGTGCATCCTTAAAAATTTACTAGAGAAGACTGTTCTTGAGCACTGTTCTACCGTGTACCTTGGAACAGTCTTACGTTTCTGACTCCCTAGTCTATATAACGGCTACCCCGTACAATATGTTGTGTATCAAGCTTTCCAGGCAATAGCTTTGAGGTTTCGTTGTATTCAGTTGGTTGTGTGTTAAGATAAAAAAAATCAAAAAGAAAAATCGAAAGTTGAAAGTAAATGTTTTCAGATTTAATTATTGGTTTATAGCATCATTACCGTAGTTATTTTATTTCATATGTAATAGTAACTGTATGCAAGAGAATTAGATAAGTTTATCAATGACACAAATTTCCATTCTACACGTAACGTTTTCAGTATGCCACCATGTTAGTGATTTAATACATCCTCTTGTACCAGGAAACAGACGTACATCTTATACCTTGGAACATGTATCTTGAGGAATTAAAGAAAGAGAAGGAGCAGAGGACATTAAAAGAAAACATAACCAGAACAAAAACCAACAAACAAGCACACACCTAGGCGTTTGATGGTTCCTTGAGTGCTTGAAACTATTTTTATCATGTCTTTAGTTATTTCCTAAGTTCTTCAATAACAATAATATGAAAATAGTTATTTCATAAAGTAGCGCACACTTTTGTACTTCACAAACAGAGAACTTAAATTATTAAAATATTTTCCAAAATACTTTTTTTTTGTAAGATATTCTACTGATTTGACCTATTTTATGTGCATGTTCATGAGGCTGTGTTCCAAAGTACACGAGACTTTCTACCGTGGAACACTTTGCTGGAATTTTTTAAGGAATAAAAAACACTGTTGAAGAAAGAAAGCAGAAGCCAAATATTGAAGAGGTTTAACTCAGGAAGCTTCAAAGTTTAAGAGCACAGACATGGAATTGAAAAATAATTGTCCCTAAAACTATAATTTGGAAAACGTAAAATACGTTCCATGGTACAGTACAAGAGTTTCTCCGACAGTTGAAATATTTCTATCATTCGAATTTTCTTATAGTCTTTATTCAGCAAGCTAGGCGACGTCGGCCCTACGTTGGCATTTGGTCGGCCGACTTCAGCTCTTGAGGCATCAGATTAAAATTGTCTTTCTCGAAACTAGAATACAAAGACCGGAACTAGAATACATGTAACAAAAAGTCCAGTAAATACGAACTGGGGCGCTTCATCTTTGAAGATGAATCGCAGGGCAACTCACTAGGCTGTCTTCTTCGTTTGGTGACAGCTAATTTTCTTGTCCAAAAACTGGATTTTCATTCATTCTTTTTTCGTTGGAAACCGGAAGATAAGCTGTCAGTTGGGAACCTGAAGTAAACAAATGTTCTTTCATGCTCTTACAATCTTCATTTGGAAGTTTCTGTTTCACTTGTCGACAGAAAGTCATTCAGCGTGGGAAAGGAATCGTATTCCTTATTGTAGATTCGTCGAATCCAATCTTTTATTAATTTAAATTGTGGTCTCAATTTTGTCTTTAACTGAAAATTCAGTGACATTAGATCCTTAGAGACTTAAATTTAATGCATTCAGAAATGAGAAAATATCTGACAAATAATCAAGTATCGAAAGCCAAGAAAAGTCACTTACGGATTCCTTTAGTTTTGGTTCCAATTTTGAATCAATGTGAAAAGTCTCACCTCATCACTACCGTATATTTAAATTATTTTTGAAAGAAAATCTGTATAATATAACGTAAATATCAGGAAGTAAATTCTCGTTACACGTCAAATTATTTATTGGGGACATTTTACGTGCTTGTCAAGGACCCCAGATTGGGAAACACTGCAATAATGACTTCGAAATTATCAACCACTAAATGACTGAAGCAAATAGAGATTATTTTCATTATATATCAAAATACATTACGATTTGAAAGCACTATATTTTCAAATATTATTTTAAACTGGTGATAAAAGTTAATTTAAAACCATTCATTATATGTTAGACGGTAGCTATATTATTTCTGTTAATCAACGAGAAATCAGTACTTTGAACAATTAATAACCGAGAAAATTGTTTCAAAATAGCTTTCCATTCACGAACAGAGAATGGAAATAGACATGCAAGGCACTATACGTTTCGCCTTTAAACAGAACCCATCATAACAGTATCACTGTTAAAGGATGAAAGCGGCTCACAACATTCGTCAATAAAAACTTTATATGCTCTTCCATTTGCCCATTGAATCAATGTCTCTAGCAGACCACATTCTCGAATACATTAATTTGCTAAATGATTTAGAATTGTTAATTTAATCATTTCAATTTCAACGAAAACGCTTTTATCACTTCAGCAAAATGTTGAATTTTTTAAAATGTGAATTCCTTCAAATTCATACTACCTTTAAATCTTACTTTTGGGGAGGGTTTCAGCCCGCCAGCTCCCCTTTAAATCCTCTACTGAGCTCGGTGACACAAATGTTTTGAGTATGGCTGAAAGAAGTCGAGTCAGTTAGGGTATAAATATTCGGTGCAACCTTTTTTGTTTTCTTTCTACGAACTCTTTCTATTCAGGACACTTTTTTCATTGTAGTAAGCACAATATTAACACAAATCCTAGTATTAATTTATTACTTCCCACAATTTATTTTCTATAATAGAAGAAATTTTCTTTCTTTTGCAATTGAAAGTGGAAACTCTGAAAAGTATTTTTAATCTATTACTATAATTGAGAGGAATTCAACAAACAGATCGGTTCATCAACATTTGAGCTAATTCACTGAAAATACTTTAATTTACTACTTTTAACGATAAATTTGATTATTCCCGACGCGTTTCAATCAATGTGTTTTATCGTTCAAAGTAGTAAATTAAAGCAAATTATTGCTCCATATTGATTTTATGCAGTTCGTCTTTCTTTGTATTCATATGAACAAACTTCTTGAGAAGGCGATGCATAATCGTAATAACGAAATATCTGAATATACAAGTTTGGAATCCGTATCGAGTCATCGACCTGAATGCCTATAACATCATGATTTATGTAGATGGAGTTAAGTTCAACTTGTTACTTTCATTCGAATTTGCCATCATTGGTTAAGATTTTTCGTGTGTTTTTAAAATTGTGGTTCCATCGGAAAATCTCTCTTGCTAGAGAATGGTAATATAGAATAACCTGAACGATTTTTTGTTCGTTTATAGGGGGAGTAACGAATTGACCTATTTTCGTTTTCAGATCACACATTGGATACCTAAACCCTATCTGCACACATCGTTCACTAAACATTTTTTTTTTCTTCTAACCATTCGTCTTAGTATGAGAAAGACGTATTTCTTAGAACTAGTTTCATTGACAAGCTTCTTTTTTTGTGCTGGAATTTTATTGTTAGTTCTTCGTCTCAACTTGTCCATAGATAGAAAAAAAAATCAACCATTTCCTTTCCAGAACAAATTTTTCTTCTGTACAGTTATTTTGAATAGTTCTAAGGGAAGCTAGTTTTTAGTACGATGCCGTTTCTTATAATTTTTTCCACTGCATTGTAAACTTTATTTTTTATGGTTTAAAAAAATCATGCCTGGCAAGATTCTTCGTTGTAGTCAGTCATTGGAAAGGATAAGAAATATTACCCTGAGATCTTTTGTCGTTAAGGTAACCTGAATGGAACAAATAGGTGGCTTTTGACTGGCCAATAGTGGTCACTTTACTGATTTTTTCTCCCCTTCCTATCCAATACATTCGATGGTGTCAAATAGAATGGACCTCTTTACTTCCCGTGCCTTTTACACGTTTTAATCAACACAATGGTCAGGCAGCTCCCGTTCTTTTACAACTGTAAGATCTTCCGATAGTCCTCTGCAGTCTGCAGTCGATGGAGAGAGAAGAGGCAGACTATTTTTTTCTCCCGTTTTGAACAAAAAAGTGATCCTAAAATTTTTGACCAAAACGAAACTATTTCTACGGCTGTTGCACTACATATGTCACTGTCAGCAAAAAACTGGTCATTGCAGCAGACCTCCAAGGCTCTGAAAGAACTTTCAAGGTTCTCTTCACGTGTGGAATCTCAAAGCAAATTATAGCAGCTGCTTTTTAGTGTCAGTGGTTTTTATTTCTTCCTTTTTTTTAGAATAAGGAAAAAAGGAATTAGTTGACCAAGACATATATTATTGATTTTTCACATGTGAACAATTTTAAACCAGATAATAAAAAAGAGAAAAGGACAGGAACGACACATCGACGTGCTGCAGGGACTTCAGTTGCTGCGGGCAGTGGGTCATACATACCCTGCTCAAGCTGCCCTGATCGTGGCAGGGTCTATTTCCAGTCCAACCAGATGAATACATTATGGTATCGACAAAGAACGTAATTAATGGAGTTGTGAGACGAACTTCGACCTCGGCGTCAAAACTGCTTAGAAATGCAAATAAATAAAAACTTCAACGAACCTGCTGTACTAACATTAAGATACAAGTAGCATAAAAAGAATATAGGTAGACTGAACGAAGGTGATATTTACTTAAATACATAGGACAATAGCGAGATGTGAGATATATCTCCCTAAAAAATATTTTAGCCACGATTAACTGAAATATCTATGTCGTTGTCAGAAATTGACGAAGTTGGTGACAGGCCAGGGCCTTCGGCCCTTACAGCCCTGGTAATCACACTCCCACTTCTTTCGATTTTTACGAATACCGGAAAAAATAAGAACAATATTGATAATTTGGAAATTGACGCTCATAATACCTATTTAACGAACTAGTTAAAATTTTAAAACGGACTCTTTTAGCCCCGGAATTCGGAGGCCCGTAAAGCATGACGTTCTAGCGCAAGTTTTTAAATTTCTCATATAAAAGAAACACAATTGAAATTATGGATTCATTAGATAGCTATTCTTAAGGATTATTAGGGCCGCTTTCCAAAGTATTATTTTCGCTCGTAATTTTTCGAATATTTTTTAATTTCTGAAAAATAAGGACATGAGTCTCAAGAGCCCTTAAGGAACCTCCCTTGGCCTACATAAAAGAAATCGCCGTCATCTACCCAAGATTCCATCAAGATATAAATTCACTTTGGCTGCCGAACTTTAAGGAAACAGCAATCCAAATATAAGAGTTTGGAATAAATATAACAGCGATACAGAGAAACACTTTTAAAACTATTCCTTAGATTTGAAAAATGTTTTGTCAATTGGAGCAGATTGGGGAGTTGATTGTTACGAACTGTCTGAAGAATTACGAGGATTTGTTGTAATATCTTCACACATACACGACATGAAAGAAGTGTTCACATTAGAATAAAAACATGTAGGGTTTATCTAAGTGTTGGATTTTAGTTGACAAATTATTTTTACTGCTTTTGTAAGCACAGTAACCACAAAACACTTTCCTAGATTTAAGTAAATGAAGATCTATCTCGAAATAACAATTTCTCTATAACGATTAGCCTATCGGAATTAGTAGCTTTGCCCATACAAAAAATATGTTGCTTCAATACTGCTTGATTCGCAATTTGAGTATTTCTGAATTTTAGGAATCTCAGACTCAGACCCGGGATAGGAAGGGGGAGAGGATTGTGGAAGATACACGGCCAGGGCCTATTTTGTAGGTTCCATCCTGGCATTTGCCTGGTGTGACTGAGGACAAAACCTGAAAAAATCTGTCAGGATGGTCGGCCGCTGGGATCGATTTCAGGACCTCCCGAATGCTAAGCCAACACTCTACCACTGGCTAGGGAAGTGGTTGAGGTGTCTTTGGAAAGGTCTCGGCAACACGAGCTCAAACAGTATTATTAATCCAGATTGCAGGGGTGTTTCCAGAGATAAGCAGGGCAATGTATATCTTTGGAACTACTAGGACTAAGAAGGTGAATGAGGTGTCGCTGAAAAGTCTCTCCGCAACTCTTTGAAAGCAACATTGATCATATAAATAGCATGCTTGCTGCTGAAGCCTGGCGGTAGCTTATGTATATAGTCCCCCGACTGGGCTCCACCTCACTTGTTATATATAAACTCCTCCCTTCGGGGAAATGCCTCATCCACTAGTGGATTGAATATGGCTGTGATTTATTTATATATAAATTTTATATCGGTTAGTAAAAATAAATAATGTGAAGAGTGACTGAACAGTGAATACAGGGTGAATACATACAGTCCCTGAAACAATGGTACACCTCGCATAAAAAAATTGCGACAGCGAACGCTGTGCAGCTAGGCAACTTTCTTATCCCATAATCGTATCTTTCTCCTTCCTTCGTCTCAACCATATTAAAATCAGCAAGCACATTTTTTTCAAAATACACATGTATGAGTATCGATATAATGAAAGAATAAAAGCGAGACGAATCAATATACATAAGTTGATGGAGGGAGAAATTTAAACGCACACAATGAAAAATTGAAACCGATGGATGTCTGTTAGCTAGAAGCAGAGAAATGAGAGAGAGAAAAAAAAGGGGGAGAGAGAAGAAGAAGAAGAAGAAGAAGACGAAGAAGAAGAGGGAGTACATATAATGATATGGAATTTAAACGTAGTAAAAAAGAACATAACATCATAAAGTTCAGTTCCCACAAATCCAACAGCAAGAAAGAAGTGACTTTTGGATTTTATATTTTTTCTTTACTATTCGAATATATAAAGGGTGCTTCAAAATTTCACTTTCAAAATGGAGACCAAACTTTGTAGTCAGATTAAATACTCATGATTTCCAGTGGAACTGCAGAATTTTGAGACACATCTAGAATAATGTCAAAAATGTAACACATATGTTTTGTTTCCGCAAGGTTCGGTTACAAATTCTGTGGGGCTCATTGAACGTACTGGTTCATAATTCATTGTAATCAGGGATTCCGCCCGAATTTTCAGATTGGAGGGGTGTAAACTCAAAATTGGGAGGGTGTTGGTAGTTTTGCAAAGTTTTTATGAACTTTAGACCCCGAAAAGTTAAAGTTGGGGGTAGTCTCGAGGATTTCGGGCTGACACCATCCCACAGGG
>JAGDQP010062132.1:0-10879 GCA_022664845.1 Lepisma saccharinum
TCTGGTAGTACTTTATCGTAATCTTTGTTGTTATTTACGTCTCGTTCGACGTTACTTGTATGAACATCAATTTCATCTTCATGTACGATTCTGTTTCTGTCTTTTACACCCACATGAATGTTCCTATTTGCTTTAACACCTTTGCCTTGACATACTTAGGCCACTGTTTTAGTAGATTTCGAATATAAACCCATGATCCAACTTGAATAACATTCTTATCCTCAGTTTCTTCTGCGTCAACATCACTAGACATCTGATTATGCCAATTGTTAAACATTGTCCTTGGATCATACTTATAGATCATCTGTGCTGGTGATTTACCCATTAATGCTTCGGATTCTGCAAATCTAACATCTCGCTAAATTTGTTTTACTTTTTTCCTTCCAATCCACAATTTCACAGGGATTTGTAGGTAGTACTGTGGTGATCTCGTGCTTCTTATGCCTTTTAAGTTACACCAGTCTATGAATTTCTTGGATGCGAATGGGGGTCCATTGTCTTACACGATTAATCTTGGAAAACTAATATAATTAAACATATGGTCTAATTTCTGTTTAATCTAATGTGCCGTTATGCCATGTACTAATTCTACCTGAAGCCATCTAGAGATGCTATCATTATTTTAAAAATCCAGCAAAATCAAAGAGTCTACATGAATACACTCAAACGGGAATTTACATGTTTATATTACAGTTCTCACATTTATATATAATCGATTCTAAGTCTGCCTCCATAGTTGGTCACCAGTAATACTGTATGAGCGCACCTTTTGTTTTTATTAACCCTAGATGCAAATTATGAACCGATTTCAAAATCCTCTCTGAACGTAGGTGGAACTGAGTTTTCTTCCCGTAAATAAGCATTTATGTTCGATAACTATCTCTGCTCTCTTTGCGAAGTATTTACGATATTCTAGTATATTATATGTTGATGGTAACGTTTTAGGCCAACTTTCGCATGTCTAACCCCATATTGTTTTTAATATATCATCTCTTAATCTCGTCTGGAATTGAGATACTGACTACTGACTTGTGGTTGATATATAGGACAATTTTGTGATATTTCGTCATTCAAGTACCCTGATACTGACAAGCTCGATAAACAATCTGCGACTGGAACTTGTTTTCTATATACAATTCTGTAACTGTACCCTGATAAAAATAATGCCCATCGTATGAGACGTGGATGTATTTCGGATGGTATAGACTTTTCTTTCCCAAAGATTAATGTCACGGGCACCGAATATGTTAATACAGTAAACGTTCTACCATACAAATACCTGTGAAATTTATTTTCCTCGAACACCAATGCGAGAGCCTACTTCTCAAAATGTGCATACTTACGTTCCGCTGCTGATAGAGAAGCTGATGCGAAGGCCACAGTTCGAAATTACCCATTTGCTTGTTTATTGCACAATTGCACTCCAAGTCCGTAAGGACTCGCATCTTAGTTGGCGTCATAAACTTGATTTCGGGTACAATCTGTTATTAACATTTTTACATTGTCAAATATTTCTTGATGACTTTCAGTCCAATTCCAACTTACATTTTTTAAGTAAGGCATGTAGCATGTGTGGCTAGATGCTGTATATGATTTTAAAAATAATTTGCTATACCTAAAAATGACCTCATTTGTTACGTTTTCTGATGTTGGACAATTTATTACTGCTTTGTGCTTTTGTAGTGGAATATAACCTTGGTGGCCTCGATATTCAACCTCACTCGAAAAGAATTGACACTTTTTCTCGTTGACCTTCATATTCAATTCACGTAATTTGTCTAACACTTTGCATGCGTTTTCATAACATTCCAGTACCCCATTACTCAAATGGTAACATTGTCAATATACGCCTGTCCGAAGCTAAGTGCTCGTACACATTATCCATATATTGCTGGAATATGAAACGGGAACTTGATAGGCCGAAATGCAACCTCCTCAATTTATACATTCCCCATGGCGTGCTTATCGCTAGTAATCTCTGAGATGCCTCTGATACTGGAAGTTGTTGGTATGCCTGACGGAGATCTACAAACGTATTAGCTCCCTGAAGCTTATGGAAAATGTTATCCATGATAGGCAGTGGGTAGAACATTTTATCTAAATGCTTGTTGACTGTAACCTTATAATCGGCACATATACGCGATGCCCCCGTTTTCTTTGGGATAATCACTATAGGAGTTGCCCATTGTGAATAAGAAATTGGCTCTAATATACTCTGGTTTACTAGTTTATCTAAGGCAGATTTAACTATCCTCTAAGCTGCAAGGTATGCGATACGGTTTTTGAAACACAGGCGTTGAATATGATACCAATTTAAGGTCTACTTCATAATCTTTTACAGGTGCTTCAACATTGTCATTGAATACCTTTCTGTAATAAATTAATTTTGAGATCGTCTGATGACCAATTTTCTGGTTCTTGAATCTTATAAAATGTATTTAATTGCTTGCAACAAAAAAAATTATCTCCATTGGGGCCACACTAAATTCAACGTGCCTATAATTACATATTTGATATCATTCCTTACTATATACAAATATAAATCATATATTTGATTACCTAACTGCACTGTCATATGATCTACCCCAAGTATTTCTAAATTTGTTCCATTTGCAGTATACAATCTACTATTAGTAAGCTGCATGTTTACTTTCTTTCAACGATTTGTGTACGTTCTCTGACATAATGTTACACATGCGCCTGAATCTATTCCTGCTATAGCACGGGTATTTGAAATGTTTATATTAATCAAACATGGAATTGCATCTAATGAATAAACATTGTTAGGGATATTACTATTGAAATTAACATCTAACGGCTTCTTTATAATATGAGTACTTTTAATACTGTCCTCCATCTTTATCATAGCTTTAGATATTTTATCACCCCACTGATTCACCAAGTGCATGCCTTTACTGGAATAATATCCTTGAGAATTGGACAGTAACCTTTTAGTATTCCCTATAAAATTTTTAGACAAGACATTTGATTTTATCTCAAATATTGATAGCAAGAGATTTTGTAGTTTGAAATAACGTAGCTTAGATACATTCAGCGGATTTACTGTTACCCTTAATATCTCATGTGCATCATTATATAAAGAAGCAATGGGTAAATCAACCGTTTTCCTGTCATCTATTCCTAGCAATTTACCATGTGCTCCAAATCTTTCAAGATACAATGATATCTTCTCTTTACGAGAATCGAAAGGCGTGAAAAGTAAGGAATTATCAACCATATTTCCAAATATCTTAAGTATTGATATATTGCGAATTGACTTTGCAAACAGCCTCGTACGCCAAAAAAAATGTTGCACGCGTTGGTTTTGAATCCTCTCCTCGTCGCCAAGTTGTCAAACTAAGGCAATACTTATATGTATATGTGACAATAAAAATAATAATATTGTATGCTTAAAAAAAACTCGAAGTTGATTATTGGAATCTGCTGAATGCTTAAGGTGGCCTGCATACATACCAATAACCTATAATGATCATCTAGAAACAACTGAAGTTACACATACAAAACATTTCTATTGAGTGGGATTTTTTATTTAATTCATAATATCAGTTATTAGGCATTCCAGAATTAATGACCAATTCGATCAGTTCAGATTTGCTAAACAGAGATAATAAATAAACATCATACATCTTTCAGTGTAACAAACGTTGGAAACTTTGTTGATATTATTGTGAGCCAACCATCGTATGCGAATTACTTGAATCAGCAAAAATCTGTACATGAATATTGGAAATTCATAGTTACACAATAAATATCTTTTGTCAAGGTGCCTGTATTCGTAATTCAGCACATACCTTCAAAGTATTTCGTCCTGGAACATCAAAATTCATAAATCTTTCATCAGAACCATTTTATAGCTTTAAAGCCCACTTTGAATCTATTGGCTGTCAAAGTTTTCGTTCCCAAAAAAGATTAAATTGGACATTTAGTTTAAAATGGAGTGCTACTTTTCTTAGAACTTCTGCTGTTTAATAGTTATAAAACACACATCACAACTTCTAAGATTCCACCTAGTAAACCTACCGTCTGTTTGTAGAACACAGTGTTATCTGATTTATAGCATGAAATACACCAGAATGAAGCAGGTCATAGATACATGTAAAATAAAGTTTCAAGCAGAATTGATGTTATTTTTGTAAATAATTACATGATCCCATATATCAAACGGATCACAGCATATAAGTTAGCATGTTCTGTTAGCATGACCATTCTCTATTAACAGCTTTCTTTAAACTTCCAGCACAAAGAATTCTTACTCATGGGTATTGTGAAGATTCAACAATCTACTCCTCAAGAATCTGCTGCGATATCTGCATGAGTTGAACTATCCTTTTCTTTAGTCACTGAAGCGAGCTGGCAACAATGTATACTGTCAGCTGATCGCATCTTTTGTTTTTATGCAGTTAATTTGGGTACTTTGTTAGTATATTCACAGAGTAGATTTACAGACGCGATGCTTGGGGAAGGATATTCATATTTACTATTGGTTACAGTACACATGATTACAGGATATACTGCAGGAAGTACTATTCTGATACAGTTAAGTATGCGTCTATGTAATATAATTCATTTATTATAAATCATGTGCATACTTCATACTAATTTGTATAGTTGCATTTGACGCAAATGAACCTACAATTAAACGCTGTAAATACTACATTATATGTGGTGGACTGCAAATTAACCATTTGGGTTTAAGAAAGTTCAGATACGTTATTTCAGGTGTTAAGTGTAGTCTCTGCTATGATTCTAATATATATCTGGTTTCGATACATGGAGTTACAAAACTATACCATAAACATCAACTACATCGTGATAAAAATGAGTTTCACACTTTTAAAACTCATGTAAACAAGTAGTATCAAGATGAGTTAGATTTATAATCGGAGTAGTAATACTAGTACATATAACACAAAAATATTAGGGTGTTTTTACATCCGTGTGATTTTACTGCATGCGTTACATGTGCGTGAACGCTGCGAACCTTGCATGCGTTACTTGATTTTAGCAGCTTTTTACGTATATGTAAGAACTATTTTAGGTTCTCTTTATATATAAACGACTATTACATGCATTTAGACACTTACTCTAAATTTTATTAGGCTGACTCTTTATCAGCACGGTACCTGCGTCATTATCTTTTATCAGTTTCTACAGCAAATGCTAGCAGAGGAGGATAATACAAAAAATATCTTATTGAATAACCATTTTAAATTAACTAACGTGAATCTGATTTTACAATTCGATTTGCAGCCGTATATGCCTATTGAAGTTACACTTGTAGTCTCAGACGTACAACTTGGCGTATACAAAATTGATTTTGCCTTAAACGCGAACACAATTGCTAGTCGATTGACTTTTGTATGAAGATAGCTTTCATTGATACATTAACTTGAATGTTATTCTGCAGAGAAATTGACTTTACTGCTATATTTCCTTAATGAAAAGTACTGAGGACAATTATTGTTAGCGAGAAAAACTATTAATATCTAGGTATTTTCCCTTTGTAAGAATCTGCACCAAGGACATACCTTCGAGTTCAAAAAAACACACACTTGCAGAACAGGCTTCCAAATGAAACAGTCGTAAATATTTTAAAGTTTAAAGGAGGCAACTCCCCCCAAACTTTATTTTCTTTATCGCACAGTTAAACCATTTGCCCGGCATTATCTTTCAAGCATGCTTGTTACTGGTATAAAAGTGCATTTTTCTTACGTATACAAAAAAGCTGGAACATCGGAAAGAACTTGGTACAACAAAATAGGTAAATTGGCGTGTGGTGTCATAAAAGTCTGAATTGACAAGCAGGTAGTTTTTATTGACATCCGTTTATGACTCGACGGATTTATAGTAGACAACCACTAAAATCCAGATTAAGTACAACGAGTGTAAAGGTATTTTATTGCGAACTTTAAAACAGGAAAACATCTTTTCCATTAAGAAACGTTGAGAATAACCGAAAACAAACAATTAGGTCACCCAAACAGTAGCAGAGTACGAACTTTTATACACGGACAGGAGTTTCCACTCCATTTTTCAGTACAGCGCCCTGTAACTGAAGCTTTGTTGTTGTTCCACCCCCTTTTAGACATATTGGAAGTTCATTATAAATCTTTATATGTAGAATTAACCTAAGTTTTGTTAGAAGGTAGTATTTGATATCGAATTATTGATGATCTAATGAATGATTGAATGAAATTGATGAAATCCGGGATTGCCCGTCACCACCCGCGAATCTCTTGAAGTGGCAATTTAAATTTATGATTTGACAAGAATTTTATTATAGGATACCACATCTATTTCTGGGAGGGAGGGATCATCATTTTATTTTAGGGGAACCAGTGAATTACACAGCTTTTACCGTGAAAGGAGACGAATGGTGCAGGCTGCTGCCGTTGTTGCTGTTATCGCTGTCGTTCCCGCTAACACCGTACACGCATTGACGCTGTCGTTGCCGCTTACACCGTATACGCATTAACGCTGTCGTTGCGACTGTAACTGCTACCGTCGCCCCACTTACGGAACACCAATTGCCTTTGGTGGCACAGTCCTCGCCCACCTGTTACCTTTGCTTTGCTGCCATTGCCATGCATCCGTCGTATGCGAGCGAAGCTCTTGCCACGATAGCCAATAGAACTATCTGTCATGCATTTTAATGCACGAGTGGGAGTGTTTTTTTTTGTTTACGCCTGTAGTGCTTGGAGAGACAGGCTGAAACTTGTTGCTTTGAATTTCATTTCTTTCATATCTCTGATTTTCACTGGAATTTTAATGTACTGATGTTCTTTTATCTTTGTCGCATTGTTATGCTTAAGTGGACAATAGAATCTTTTTCTTTCGCATTGTTTGGCTGAAGTGAACAATGGGTCGATGCGTAGCAAGATAGAACATGTTATATTGAAGAAAGCTTTTTGAAGAAACATTTTGCCTACCTTTTGGAATTTTTGTTAGTTTGTCATTTCTCCTAATGCTGAGAGGAGCGTTTATTTGTTTAGCAACTTTGCTGTTTGAAGCGTGTTAGGACAAGTTATTTTGCAGTGTTGTGCAATAGTCACAATTCAAGTTAAGCTGAACTTGTTATTTACACAGATGTTTATTTTTGTTGTCACATTGTTATGCTCGATTGGAAAATGGGTCGATTCCGAACAAAATAGAACATCTCTCTTTTTATATCTGCCGCTTGATTAACAGCGGCGCCACAAGATTTATATTTTCCTTACCTTAACAATTTACGTATAGTTTTTCATCCTTTGAAGCTCTAGTCAACATAGAACATGCTTGCCGTATAACATTTTGGCGAAGCGACAATTGTGTAAAGTGACACACCCTCAAACTGTGGAAACTTTGACACATACAAGTAATGAAACTAGAAAGACCCTTGTTGCTACGCATCCGTTCTGTGCATGTTAGCTTGTGCTTGATAGTATTTATTCCTGTTAAATCAAACAATTCGAGGACTTACCTAGAAGAGTTATTGTTTTCCCTATAAGTCTTAGATATAATAGGGTATGTCTGTGTGATGGTATTGTACAGATTATAGGCTTGTTGATAAACAATACTTGTATGAAAGGTTTATCAAAACGTTATTATTAAAAATTTGTAATTGAATTTTTTCTTGTGTAAAGAAAATATCTTTTCTAGTTCCGCTGTGAAATAAATATTACTTTTCAAATTACAAGCTATTTTAAAGTACAAGCAATTTTCCTACAAAGTTACAAACGAAACTTATGAAAGTTAAAATTTTATTTTTTTATTTTCCATTTTCAACGATTTAATAAGATATAAAAGTTTGTTAAACTTTATAAAAATATTTTTAAACCAGAGCAAGCTCTTTTCTTAGAAATGTATTAAATGAAATTATAAGCTACATGAAAAAGTAGTTCACTTAAAATGTCTAAATTTTTCTTAAATTTGGAAACGAAATTTTAGTTGTGGAAATTAGAAAATACATTTTCTCTTCAGTTTGAAACAAATTGTACATAAGCAAATTATGAAGAGTTTTAAAGTAGAATAATTTTTCGTTTCAAACTTACAAATGAAATTCTACATCAATAATTTACAAACCAAAAAGTTAATGATACTTATATTAGTATACTAGAAACTTTTATTAGTTACAAAATATTTACTTTTCTATTTTAGACTTTAAATCTTCAAAATTTCCCTTCAAGATAGATTATAAATAGTTTATCTCCAGTACAACATAAATTTCTATTTTATTAGTTCAGTTATTATATTTTCTAAACTATATTCTTAAATGTTCACAAACATTATTATTAAAAGAAGTTAATGAAAATTACTTGTGTAAGTTACAAAGTGTAAGTTCAAAACTAATGTTAGGAACAATATACTTCTTTCACTACGTGTATGTTAAAAAATGGAAATTGAAAACTAATATTAGGATCAATACACTTTTTTCAATGTTTGGTTTTTTCAGTTTCTTAAAAGGTAGGAAGCGAAATTTTACTTAAATAACGAATACAAAATAAACTGAAAACATTAGAGGAACAAATATTTATATTAATATTTCACTTGAAGTTAAACTTTCGTCTCAAAAGTTCGAAATCAGTTTTTTCTCACAAATTTTAATTTCACTTAACTATGTATACGTTACAAAGATATTTTTACTATTTCGCATCTTAAATATTAATAGCTAAAAAGTGTATGAAAGAGATTTTACAAGTTGCAATTATTATTAGTATTATTTTTCTAACCTATGAGTAAGGCAACAGTTAATATAAACTTAACCTATTATATAAGTTAGAAACTAAAATTTTCAAACATTAAGTTTTAAGGAGAAAAGTTAATTTTCATTTCACATTTCAATGTTGAAAAAGTTAACCTGAAAATACAGTGAGTAAAGTTATGACTAAAGAGTTTCAAAGACTTTTCATTTGTTCATTTTTCTCATTTTCAATGTTCTTACAATGTTATGAACATAAACTTTGAAAATAAGATGTAAAATCAAATTAAGAATATTCAAACATTTTTTTGTTGTTTATTGTTAGGATTTCTTTTATTTAGTAGTAGTAAAGTTGTATTTACAAAATTCATATTAATATTAACCGTTATTTTAAAGATTTTCTTAGTAGAAAAAAGTAGTAATAAAAAATTTATCTAGTGAAAGAGATATTTACATTCATATTATGAACTCTGATAAATTTTAAACTGTTCAAAATATTACATATTATCTAAAGTTGAAAATAACTTTTACATAGTATAAATACTTTTCTTTCTGAATGCCAGAAAAATGTAAACATCAATATCCTTAATTGTAAAAATGAAAGTTCTACGTTTCAATGTTAGGTCAAAAATTACTTTATATAATTTTGAAGTCTAAAGTTAACAGTTAGTATTCAATTCTGCTTTGTATATCCTATTCTAATAGGAGGAAAAGTTTACTTATTACAAGTTCGGGAATCGTAAGTTTTAAATATTTCAAAAAGTTGATATCAGCGCTCCAAAGTTTGAAGGATTTCTTATATTCTACTAGATGAAAACAGAAAATTTTATTCCCATTCATGTTTAATGTTCAAATAATACTCTTATTAAGTTTAATAATTAGTAAATAATTTTTAATTAACTCAATAGTTTAACTAACTTTAACATTGTAAATAGAAAAATTAAAGTTTAATTTTTACTTAGTTTTTAAAACAATCATCTTAGACAAATTATATCAAGGAATTATCTGAAACAAATTCTATTATAAATTATTTTACTTAAAAATTTTTAATTTCATATTTTAACATACTAAAACTTCATGTGCCTTCATATTTTGTAGTTGACAAAATTTCATGACTTTATATTTTCTACTTAAATAAATTTCATTTAAGTTTAGGATCTTTTTAAACAAAAGTTTCTATTGTTTATTTTATATTTTAGTTAAATTATAAATTTCTGAACTTATTTTTACTGCCTAGTAAAATCTTTTTAATTTTAAAGAAACTATCTGTACTGATTTATCAACTTTCAGTATCACTTATTATATATTAAATGTATGTTATTTATTTTACTTCAACAAATTGATTAAGCTAATTATTTAAATAAAGCTGAAGCATAATAATTTACAAGATTTTGGTTAAAAGAGAAGTTAAGTATAAAGTATTTTTACTTAAATATTTTAGCTGAATATTTTAATAAAACATCATAATAACTCATTTTATTTTTAGGAAAATTTGTTATTTATTTTACCTATACAAAGTTTATCACTAAATATTTTTAATTAGGCAAAGGTATAATAGTAAGTATATAGTGTTTGTTATTTTAGTTTACAAATCTTATTATAACTTATATTTATTTTTGGTTACGGAATATTTTAAGAAAGTTATTTATTTAAATTAAAGAAAAGTTTATGAAAGTTCTTTTACTTATTTCAAATTATTTTTAATTTACAAATTTTATAAATATTAAATATTCTTACTTCAAGAAAACTTACAGTATCTTTCTACTTCACGAAATTTCATAACTATTTTACTTACAAAATATTTTTACTTAAGGAAAACTTGGTTTATCTTTTATTTTCACTTCTATTATTATATTTATACTTGTACAAAGTTTATGAGTAAATATTTTTAATTAGGCAAAAGTATAATAGTAAGTATAAAGTGTTTGTTATTTTAGTTTACAAATCTTACTATAACTTATATTTATTTTTGGTTACGGAATATTTTACGAAAGTTATTTATTTAAATTGAAGAAAAGTATGAAAGTTCTTTTACTTATTTCAAATTATTTTTAATTTACAAATTTTATAAATCTTAAAATATTTTTACTTCAAGAAAACTTACATTATCTTTATACTTTAGGAAATTTCATAAATACTTTGCTTACAAAATATTTTTACTTAAAACTTGGTTTATCTTCT
>JAGDQP010062133.1:0-11924 GCA_022664845.1 Lepisma saccharinum
ATATGTATGTATATACCTTTTAACCAAACCGACGCATGAGGGCATTGACTGGTAATGAATAAATTTGTTTCGGCTAGAGCTGTTTTAAAAACAACATTAGTGAATGTGTGTACATAATTTTGAAAGCTCCCCTTGGTGTCAAATTTGCGTGCTATTGAAATTTAGTTTTTCAAGCATTTACTGATAGTAATGATTTACGATCTTATTACAAAACAGTTTTTTTGAAAAAAGAATCTTATTTTCCTCTCTCCCCTAAAGCTACGAAAATAGAGTTACGTTACTCTGGTTCTCACACGAATATTATTATTAGTCTCATTATACCTGTAAATACAAATGTTGTTATTTGATATTATTATTTCATTGCTTCTAAATGGTTACATTTTTGTAACGAAAAACTAAAATAATTGAGATAGCGCACTGTAGCATATAATGTTTACATTTAAAATAAAATAAATGTTTTATTGTATTATTTAAACTTTTTTGGTACATAGGATATGCCCCAAATTGGTTCTATTAAATAAGGTCGAATATCTCCTAAATTGTTTCTATAAAGAATTTTGAATTTTTATTATGGCCTTCAGGCATCCAAGGCTCAGCCCGGAATATAGGAGGGAAAGAATGCGGGAAGGCATCGTCCAGGACCTAAGTTGAAGGTACCATCCCAGCATTTGCCTGGTGTGACTGAAGGAAAACCCTGGAAAACCTCAGTCAGGATCCACGACCTTCTGAATGCTAAACCAACGCGTTTCTAAAAAGAGTTTTTTAAGGGTAATGTTATATCGAACACACACACACTCACACTCTCTCTCTCTCTCTCTCTCTCTCTCTCTCTCGCTCGCTCGCTCAAGTTGCATTCATCGCGACGTTGGTATTGTGTTGTTTGCCATGAACTGGTAGAGAAAAGTTCATTTTCTTGATCAGTTGTGTTTCATTGTTGTATGAAGAGAAATGCAAACTACGCTTGAGTTGGCTTTTATTACTATAAGTCACTTATGTGCATAGGGCACGTGAACCATTTGTCGCATGCGCATTATCTTGGCACCTCCTCCTTTTTTTTTTCCATATATGTTTGTGACTTAAAATGCGGCCACCCACATGGTAGTGAAGTAATAAGTGTGTTCCTTCCGAATGATGCCGAGCGTATTCGCCTCTCGGCCTGCGCGTTGGGAAACTTCTCAGCGACCACTTTTCGTGAGAACTGTGTGGCACGATGGCACTCGTCATGCGATTCTTTCCCGCGATGATCCGTTGCTTTTTTCTTCAAATAGAAGAGCCTCCAGAGTGAGATCACGAGTCGGCAGTGCTCGCAGTAATCCCGAGTCGCAGACATTAAATCTAGATACATGCCTTATTAAGTTGAAAGTGGTTCTTTCAAGTGCAACTCGAGCTCCTCGACCTACTCTCAGTCAATATAATTTGGTGCTGGCGGAACTGCCACGAGTTGAACCTGACAGTGAACCTCAAATTATAGGAAAGTATCGCCGTCCATATTTACCGTATTTGTTTCCCGCAAATTCCGTGGATGGCAGCTTAGGGGCTCCAGTTTCCGAAAGTGAAACGTCTTTGTTCTTTCAGAATCCTTTGTCGCAAGAAACAAAGAATGAACTTGAGGCGTTGCAGAGTGAGCTTCCGTTTAATCGTCGTTTTATTCAGAGCGCGAAATCGTTATCGGAGAGAGTAATTCAGTGGCTAGATCTGGAAGTAAAGCGCGAGCATGAAGAGAAGCTAAGACAAGAGACAGATTCCAAATTACATGGGAACAGAGCAGCAGAGTGGCCGCGTGTACGCAGAATGTCGCGGCCGCCGAGATATGATCGACTGAATATTGTGAGTGAAATTTCCCTTCGAGTTACGGCACGTGGATTTCCGAGTCACGAAAATATTTCAGTCGAAAATAATATTTGCAGTTCCAGGGAAAATTCGGAACCACAGGTAGAATCCATATCTAATTCGCCGCCACCAACGTCGCCTGTTCGTCGGCCTCTATGGAGACCGGGAAATGGAAGATTGCAGCTTCATATTTTTATGCCTACTCCTAATGACAAGCGAACAGAGAGTGACAGTGAAAATTGAAATTTTTTGTTTCTTATCTCATCAAATTTTTGTTTAAATCAATCCTTTATAGGACAGTGATTCTCAACCTGTGTGCCGCGAAACTTTGAGACTGTGATCTTGTTGGTAAAAGTAATTCAAATAAGTTTACTTATTATTATTATTTTGAGATATTTATGAGCTTAAATATTTTTATTTTGCAATAAAATTATTGGTTTGTTTGCGCCTTACAATATTAGTGACTAAGTATCGTTGCCAACTTGTGCATTAGTGTACCGCTAACAAAAAAAAAAAAAAAAAAAAAAGCTGACGACTGCATAGTGTATTTGTGCAGCTCTGCGCGTGTTAACGAAGGGAAGTATTAGAATATATTTTTATATGTGTATATATATATATATATATGAAGTTCATTCATGGGAATCGTGGTGTACGAACATGACAAGATAAGAATCTTAATAACAATTATACATATATCCCACACTAATCGTGAAGGTATCTATACTGCGTGTAAACAAGAGCTCGTAGTAAAACAAATACTATTCTCTCTTTTAAAATAAATAATTTCTACCCTTTCTGGTATGAGTAAAATGTAGATTCTAAATGAACGAGACACTTGAAACATACTGGAAGAGCGATATTAATGGAACGGTGAAACCGTGACGACTGTGTAGGTTTCGAAATATTGTTTGCGTGTTTTATTTTTCTGAAAGGTCTGGTCTTTTTCATGAATGATTTTTTCATGGAACAAGTTAAATAAAAGAAGACTACTTTCAGATCAATAAGACAGAATCAAACAAATTACATGCAATGCCGTTCATATAGAATTACTTGTTATTTATAAAAGCAGTGCGTGGTAAAAATCAATTATGATAAATGTGTATGGAAATACGTAAGAGCATAAATTGAATCTACGCTTTCAATAAGATATTTTCTGTTAAAACAACGGCGCTTCAAAGCAATCCTGATAAAGAAAAATGAGAAGAAAAAAAAAGCGGAAATTCTTCATCAAGGCGAATTCTAGCAACGAGAGAGGCGATTTCAGTAATTATATTTTTTTCTAAGCGAGTGACATGATGATAATAAAAAATATTCATATACACAGACTGAGTCTTGAAAATTCATAAGAATTAATTCAAAATTCTCATTGCTTTATCAGCATTGTAATCAAAATTACAAGGATCATTGCAGTGTATTTATGATTGTACTAGTACGAAAAATTTGCATATTAATTTATTCGTATTTTTGTATATGTGAAGAGAAAGAAATAGGAATAGAGGTGTGAGAAATTTCCTTTAAGGAACGGTATAATTTTATTCTTTGGCTACTGTGTGATTAAGAAAATGTAATGTTTTTGTATTTGTGCTACATGAATCTGTTCTCTTTCTTCATTATACTTTAGAGAATATAATAATAATGTTCCAGGAATATATATTTTATACTAAGATTTAGAAAATCGTCTAGCTGAGTATTTTTTTTTTTCGACCAGAAAATAAACGCATTGTTCAAAGTTACCTGATTGCTAACGGATCTACGACCAATGCTAAAAGTGCATACGAATTGAAGAGTATGATTCCAAATCTCGCTCAGCCCATTTCTGCGTTTTTCGAAATTTGCGTGTGGATTTGTGCTACAGGCAGTCGTTTTTACTTTATAACTGACGCTGATTCCAAAACTTGTTTGTGCCTTGCTATAGATCTTGAATTTTTATTTAATAGGGGCTATATGAGAACTCGCCAGTTTTGCTACATTATTTTTGCTATTTCTGAAATTATTTGGAAATTGACTGAGTTAGTTTTTGACTCTTACTCTTCAATTGTTTTTTTTTTTTTTTTAAAAAAAAGGCAAGACGTTGCATTACAATTTGTAAATAGAAGAATGAATGCCTATAATTTCTGACTTTTAAAACCTTTTTATGTGGTGACAGATGTTTCTATTTAAGGTGCTTTTGAATTAATAATAACAGAATTTACAGTCCTCTAGAAAATTGTTTTCGTAAGCAAATATAATATAACACTACATAAAACGTTCTTTAACAAATACATATATTTCGTTTATCCCGTAAACTTTCCATTTCTTAGCAACGTAAATCGAAAGCAACACATTTGCATCAAGCGTGTAGTTCTTGCACTTTAATAACTCGTTACTAGCTCAACTACGAAGCCAAAATAGGTTACTTTTTGTTAAGTTTTCTAAGAAAAAATAACTGTCAATTATAATTGTAACATTATTCGTTTCCCTACGCAATCATTTTTAATTTAAAATGTGGCAATTTCTCTAAATTCAAGTTCAATTAAAATATAATAACTAACCTAGATAAGGATCAAAGGATAACCTTCCAGCAGATGCATATAACTTTCCTTGTCAGTGAAAATATTATTCTATATCGTAGAATCCAAAAACAAAATAGATATAGTATTTAAGTTCGTTAAACAATCATAAAGAATAGGAAGTGAATTAATGTGAAAAGAAAAATAATTATGAGACAACTAAATAATAACAAATAACCAAGGGCGTTACAGGCCAAAGGCCCTGAGCCTGCCCCAACGTCATCTGTCCGCGGTTGGTGGAACTGCGTCCACCTGAGTGACAGAAGTGTGGTACTGTGCCACCTGGCCACGAACAGGCGTATTAGAAGCTTTCTAGACCAAGTGGTCATTATGTTTTTATAGGAAAATAAAGTGCATAAATACATTCACATCAAATGAAGATACTGGTGAAAAGCAAGTTTATGAAACCCACTTAACTTGTTTCAAATATAATGCAATAATGAGATGCAACAATGATAACTCACATCAGGGAAAGATAATACTGATGTGGGAGGCTCTTCAAGACAGTGAAGAACAATTTCTCCGGAGGAAGAGTTATTAAAGCCTTAATAACAGAAACAGTTTTATTTCTACGTTTCTGTTATTGAACGGAATGAAGTGGGGAAGAGTCAATAGAAATACATATTATCAGGATGTTGAGGGATACATTATTAGAAGGCGTGCAATCAGTCGCGCCAACTTCAGAGAAATTGCCCATTGCGGGACGGAGTGTACACACAAGGCAAATTTCAGCGTTGAATATGTGTAAATATAAACACATATCGCCAGCCAGAGCACAGGATGTACAGAAAGACCGTGGGAGTAGGTTTCAGTATCAAATCATTGTTGTTGTTGTTATAATTTCTGGATTCTTATTAACATGAGAAATGAAAATGAAAGAGAACACTGAATGTTTAAATGTGGTATGTTCATAATGTGACAGAGTAACGTGAAATTGCATTTTCGAAGTCACCTGGTATACACAGTACTGATCCACATTTCAGCATTTTAGTTACAGGAATTCTGTGAATTTTATTTATGTCCTTTAGGCATCTAAGCCTCAGGCCAGGGTAGGGAAGGGGGAAGTGTCGGCCAGGGCCTATGTTGAATGTGCCATCCCGGCATTTGCCTCGTGTGACTGAGGAAAACCCTTGGAAAAACCTCAGTCAGGATGGTCGGCCGCTGGGATCGGACCCACGACCTCCCGAACACTACGCCAACGCTCTACCACTGAGCTACGGCGGTTCGGTTTTAGTTATAGGAACATGTTTGTTCGGTTTTTGTACTAGTTTACAGCTTTACATAATGATAATAATAATAAAGGATAGGAAGTTTAAGCACTCTCCTAATGCTAACCCTACATATACAGTATTGCAATAGAGGCGAAATGGGCGATCCCGATTCGTTGTACCTTCCTATTACCGATCCGAAATTCCGATATTAATCGCTGGGTACAACTTTCAGTATATTTTTCTAATATCAAAACTTTCAATATTTAATTTACAAATCTCAATTGAAAATAATCTGACTTTGTTATCTTCCGCCAGAGCGCCGTTGCTGTGGCGCTGTAATTGGTTGCTATATAAACTGTTAAAATATAAACAAAATGGGTAATATTCAGATAAATACTAAGTTTGGACATTTTACTCTGAGTTGTCATGTTCATTGTCTTCTAATACACTAGATGAGGAAATGAAAAGCAGTTTATTTATTTACGCCTTGTTTAACATGGCGAAGTTAAGGCCTTTACAGCCTTTTCTACCACTCAACCATGAAATACAGAAACAGTAGTTAATAGTTTTGGTAAATACTACTAATATGAAACAGATTTATATTACAACAAAGTTCGTAGTTATAATGAAAATAAAGTAAAAAATAAAAAAGAGAAAACAAAACATAAGCAGTTGACAGTCAACCATAGTTGATAATTTTGCCGCGTATCTTTTCTTCATAGTGAACCTGCGGTCCTTATTATTTCACAAAATTAATTAGATATAGTGTGAATGATGAAGAAAAGAAATTATCCGAGTAAAGTTTGAGACGTCGTATCCGTAGTCAGTGACCTGAAACATTAGTTCACGTGCTTCGGGTGCGCTTCCAGTCGCCTTTCGTTTGTAGCGAGTTTAACGTGATCTGCCCAATGCCTACAATTCGACCCTTTATATGGCTTTTCATGCCGTAGTGCCCTTGCTGTGTCAACTCTGAAATTGCAAGGCTCATCGACGATGGAATCCGGGACCTGTTTCACCTGAAGTGAAAACACTATCAGCTCGGATAAACAGGAGTTCAAATGACAATAAAAGCTCCATTAAATATAGCATTTTGGCATCTTTCGTTCAGGCAGGCAGCGCGGTTCAAACACGCGTACCTGCCATCAAGATCCAAATTTATGACGTTACCGCCTGGACTGAACCACAAGTTTTTTTTGTGCTTTTTTAAATTACAAAGAATCATATTTCTAATATACATCAACTACTAAACTCAATCGTTCATGCTTTTTTCAAATTGTGCTGCTAAGTTAATTTTTATCAATACTTCCTGGCTAGAATTATTCCTGCGTCTGATTTACATGTGTATACTGAGACAAAACAATGAAATAATAACGAAACTACCTTTTCACAGCTGATGTTGCCAGTCATCCGCTATATTTATCTCACTTATAGTTTGTTTTATTAAGTTATGTGGAATTTCCCGTACATAATTTTCTTAATTTTATACATTCACTTATTAAAACTAAAACCTACCCACTAAATGTTATGTATCAGAATAAGGGGAGTTTATCCATATTACAAAATGTTTTATGCACATTGATGGAATGCAACTTTGAATACAAATTGTAACCAACAAAATATTTTAAATAGTTGAAATACCGGATTATCCGATAAGTAATGCCATATTTTCGATGATGGGTGCAATGACGCCATCTGATGAGCAAATTGTGAAATAGACGGCATGTGTCATAGCTGAGTCATATAGGGCACTTGATTATGCAGCAGTGTGTAGAAGGAGAACGGTCTACTCCACGTTTTGGAAGTGTGGCTTGTGTTTGATCATGCCAGTGTCGGAGGACACGAACCTCACCGGTAAGCCACTAGAAGGGAGACCTCTGCAGCTGGACAACAATGCACTGCGAGCAGCGGTGGAGACAAATCCAATGCAAACTGTTGAAGAACTGGCCAGCAAACATTCACACACATGTCACACATTCCATGTCACACATTCGACCGTTCATCGTCATCTGCAGGACCATGGGTACGTGTCAAAACTCGGAAGATGGGTATCCTATGCAGTAACGCCTCAACAGATGCAGCAGAGTGTTCACATCTGCAGTTATCTGCTCACCTGTCACGGACGTGAACCATTTCTGGACAGATTGGTGACAGAGGATGAAAAGTGGGTTCTTTACCATAACATTATAAGCGAACTACAGTAGGTACCTAAAGGGGGCTCAGGAACTGTGCCAAAACAGGATCACCACCCCTGGAAAGTGTTTGGTGAGATATCCTTGGGATAATTCATTTTGACCTCTTGTCATATAACCAGACCATCAATGCAAATGTCTACTGTGAGCAGCTTGAGCGCTTCACTGCATTGTTTGAAAAACACTCTGCTCTGGTTAATCGGAAGGATATGCTCATCCACGGTGATAACGCACGCCCACACGCGGCAAGAAGGACCTATGCTAAGATCGAGGAATGTGGCTGGGAGAAACTCCCTCACCTGGCGTTTTCACCAGATCGTGCGTCTTTTTCGCAGCCTGCAAAACTACCTTCCCGGGAAAACACTGCAAAATGATGGTAACGTGCAACGAACAGCGACCCAGCTCTTTGCCTCCAAAAACCGGTTACTTGTTTCAGCAGGAATTCAACAATTGGTTGACAGGTGGCAGAGTGTTGTGAATCCGATGGTGACTATTTTCCTAATTAACGGTAGTGTTGCAGGTAAGTTATAATTCTTTTCCCCACGGTGCAAAAATACGACGTTACATATGGGATAAGCTGATATATTCAAACAGAAATACGTGTATAACTGTACTTCCGTAAGTTACCGTTAGGTGACGAGAGGACGTAAAGTTGTTTGCTTGTAGGTGAATTTTATTTAATAACTGGAAATGAGATGATTCTTGTAAATCATTTTCACTACTTGTAGCACAAACTCTTCGCTTTTTATTACTGTCGCATAAGTTAAAATTATCCTAGATTGAACCAGCAGATACTGTACACCCATTGATCTCTCTGAAATCGTTCCTTCTGTTATCATAAGCTATTAATGTTCCAGTGTGCATCAACGGAAAGAATATTGACTTTTACTATCAAAGTTCACTTGTTTATTTATTTGTGTCATAATTTAAAAGGGGGGACTATACACAAAACAACAACAGAAAATGTCCACAATTTAAACTTACAGTGTCACTTTGCGCCTTGTAGTAACGCAACCCATTTAACCGTAAAGTAATTTGGGTTCCGAACGCACTAGGATAAGACTTTTTCTAATCTGTCGCGGAAGGTTTTTCCAAAGAGGGTTCCTAGTAAGGCCTCACAAGATCATAAAAATGAAGCGTGTTGCTAACAAATTTATTCTGTTTTTACATTCTTTTCTTTAGTGCACAATAGTTCGTGATGTCTTCAAATCTTACAATGTTAATTTAGCTCATTTACCGACATCATACAATGATGAAAATTTGCACAGTGACGTAAGTCGGGTGACAATACAGTATTCTGTTGTTAGTTCCATATATTTCTATATTTTGAAAGTATATTCTAATAGTTTTTCATATTATCCATAAATACTAACCTGCAACGCTGTGGCGTTCGACTGGTTGCAAAACACATTAGGATTTGGGTTAAAAAATAAATAAAAAAAACTTTTAAAGACATACTTTTCTTAAACAATTTAAACTAAAAAGTAAAAAATAATTTTGTTTATGCGTGACAAAAGAAAAGCATGGGGCACTCTCTCTTTGAGTCACTTTATAAATTCTTCAACTAGCGTACCCCATGCTTTTAATTTTAGTCATGCATAAACAAAATTATTTTTTACCTGTTAATACGAATTGTTTAAGAAAAGTATGTCTTCAATTTTTTTTTTCATCACAAAACCCTGTCAATGTTTACGTATGAAATAAGGCACGGATTTTGCAAACCACAAACCTTGAGCTACATTTTAAAGTACTAAGAAGTTTGTTAACAAGACATTTCATTTTCAGCATGGCATGGGGCCAGATTCCAGTCTGTATAAGGCATCAATTCTTTTAAGCCCTTCTCTGCGATGTTCGATTATATTCAAAAGCAAGAATTTTCCCTTTGTTGCGTAATTCGGCTATAGTTCATGTTATTGATATTTTCTTCTTCTTAGTTTTTTCCCTTCCTCCTCTTCTTTTTCTTCTACATTTTGAGCACGATTACCACAAGTGATACGTTGTTGAAAGTGTGCTCTATACTCTTTCCAACGAGATATAATTCATATATCTACTATAAGTAAAACTGTGACCAAGGTTGTCGAATACGGCAACCTTCTTGTCCATACTCTCTTTTCAAAACAAAAATACATCAAAATGAAATAAGGATGAATTTCCCAGCTAAAAGACTTTAATCAAAGTGTTGGAATAAGGCTGATAGATTCCAACAAAATATTTCGGAAATTGAATAATCTCATTATACACAAGAACTTCTGAGAATAATTAGCCATCTTAATTTTCTTATTTTGGCTGAGTAAAATGAATTTCCTGTTTTATTTTGACTTGAATAAACATAGCTAGAAGAAATTAGCGTCAAATATAGTTTGCGTGCGTTAAATATAGCTTTAGGAATTTTGTTCAAGAATATAAGTAGTTATCTAGCCGTTATCTCTATGCATATTGAATGGACATGGAATTGGTAAAAAATAATATTGGATATAGTCTATTTATAATTTCTAAAATCGTAATTACGATTGTATTAGGAGTCAGATGATCAGAATCAAAACAATAGTCATAAGAGCACGTCAATTTGTTTTTTTATTTTACAGCATTTAAAACGATTGCAGCAAATGTTTTAAATATATTTTCTTTCTTTTCTTGTCTTTAGAAAGAGTAGAAAAAAAAGATAGGTATTTCCAGTTGCGATTCCGAAATGCACGGACAACCAATGTTGCACCACAATAAAGCTTGTATAAGCAGAGCTTTTTGTTGCACTCAATACTGCTGGAGTTGTATTTGATACCAAAATACTAGTTGCATGTATTTTGTTTAAAACCATAAATTTTAGGCAAACACAATGCTTGAACATAACTGAATATATTTTTAAATTTCATAGCCTTCCTTCAAGATGACGGACGATTGCAAAAATGTAAAATGTTTGGTTGCTTATTGATTCTTTATAAACGTTGAAAGTTTGGTTAAAATCGACCCTCCAAATTGAACACTTCAAAGTTGACTGGAAGCAGTGATTTCAAAAGATATAAGAAATAACGATATCGGATTTAAATTTTGAAATGACCCTAATCTTTACGCTTGTTGGGCATCAAGATATCAATCCATTTTATCTAATTCTACAGTTTGTGTCAGTTTGGTGCCTTTCTTAAAGAGCAGCATAATACTTTCTTCATGATGGTTTAAGTGTATTAATATTTTCAGTTTTAAGGAGCTGTTTTATTGATTCAAGATAGCGGACGATCACGGAAATATAAAAATCGAAGTTTGCTTTAACTCTTTTTTTTTATTATTCTGTAAGTTTGGTTCGTACTCTGTAAGGGTTCCACGATAAAACACCGAACATATAAGAGGCGAACGACAAAAGAGCGACTCCCGAAAAGCGACTACAAATAGGGCGACTAATACAAAGACCGACTAACACAAACACCGACTTACAAAATGAGCGACCAACTAAACGAGCAAATGGCAAAAAGAGCGACTACCGAGAGGGTGAATCCCAAAAAAGCGAATGACAAGAAGGTCGAATTATAAAAAGGGCGAATGGCAAAAAGAGCGACTACTAAAAGGGCGATTGCCTAAAGAGCGATTACAGAAAGGACGAACGCCAAAAGACATATTTTGGTCATATGGTGACTTGTTCAATTCAGTAAGAAATAAAAAAAAAATCCCTTTCGGTAGGCCTACAGGCTGAGGTAGATCTCGAATTTTTTTTTATTTTCAAAAATTCAAATCTCGCCTTATATGAGAGCTATCGAGAAACTATTTATTGTTTTGTAGATTATTCATCAAGAACTGTTTAACGATACCTCACAAGATATATATGTATACTTGCTTTGTTTCGCTTGGAGCGCTGCCCCCAGACCCCCGTAGGGGGTTCGCCCCAAAACTTCAGTGCTTTTGAGAGGATGCGTATCGTTTATCTTAACCAAAATCTCACTGCAGCACTACACCACCATGGTATCCATCTGAACCCTCCCACGGGGAGCAGCGCCCCCGTTTATTGTAACCTACTCTTGGTCATACACTTTCAAAGAAAATTTCGTTTCTCTACCTTCAATGATTTGGAAATTGGGTTTTTGGGGCGGCCATTTTGGATCCAAGTTGACGACTTTTTGAATTTTTTCTTATATTGTCGTGACCTACTTGTGATGGTA
>JAGDQP010062134.1:0-11924 GCA_022664845.1 Lepisma saccharinum
TGTTAGAAACAAATCAATTTGTCCCATTCAGTAACCAAGAACAATATTAACATCATATAATTGAATCGTTTATTTCGAAAGAGAATTAACTCTGTTAGGCCGGCTTTTCATGTACGCCGCGTTCTCTCAAGTTGCTGTATTTTAATTTTGTCAGGTCTAAGTTGGAGCATTCCTCTCTAGTATGGAATCCACAATGCAGCAAATATTTTAGTATGAATGAGATCATTCAATTATTATTATTATTTTTAGACTCTTAGGTCGGAGTTTAGTCTTAGCCTAAGTTAGGCTTAGGCTTAAACATTAATTTTCGAATGCACCAGTTGAGTCTAAACCATGGTCTAGCCTAGTTCTACGTCTTTGCAATCGGGTATTAGAGTACAAGCATACTGGGTTTTATCTTCATTCCTACTTGCAGGAAAATTCGATCTTCAGAATTTTTAATGATTACTATTGTATAGCTTTCCAAAATAATAAATTATGAAGTTGGTTGTACAGATTTTAGTATGAAAGTTCTTCCAATTAAAACTCATATCCCCGATAATGATTTTATTTACTTTGGAAATCAGTATTATAAAACATTTCCAACTTCTTTTTCTTTTGTTTATGTTGCGTGATGAACAATTATTATATATACGCTTCCATTTGTGGTTGCTTTCAAAGCAACCGAACAGCGATACAATCATTAACAGTTGTACAGGAATTGGTCAAAGTAAAATCTACATGGGAAAACCAGGATATCCTGATCTCTTAATAGCTACCGAACGTAGTGTTAAAGATAAAAGGTGTCTCTTTTTAAGTTCCTTGATTTAAAAAAAGCACCATATCATCCCAAAGGTGTCCTTCTTCAGCGTGATCTTCACGAGGGCAGGCCTCACCATCCCATGCCTTCAGTCTACCATTTTACGGTCTAGGTCAGTGCAAACATGAGGGTGAGGTTTTGTGAGGTTTAACTAAAATGAACACCTTTGTCCCGTTCAGTCCGTCCAACTGTATGTCTGTCCATCTCCAGAAATTAAATCTCAGAATCCACAAGGTGTAGGGAAGTGCTTGAGTTGTCCTTCCAAAGATCATGGCCAGACTTGCTCAGGGATACGAGAACAGTATTTATTGGTGGAATGGTTCAGTGTTGCCAACCCATTGTTTTATCTCTACGTTTTTATCCAAACTTCATAGGTTGGTTCATAGTGTATTTTCCCTTCGAATACCGCCAAACATTATTTACAGATTCGACATCACGAAGTACATAAGATAAGATAAAATTAATTTTATGGTGGTAACAGCACTATGGCTTACGCCCGTCCTGACGAAGTACATATAATCATTTTATTACCTTTTGTATTATATGAGATAAACAAACAATATTATTTGATAAGGCCATTATTCGCTTAAAACAAGAAGTTTGCCGACAGGTCGCTAGGGTTCGGTACCGATGCACAGTCCGGCGATTGAGAAAAACTGTACTAGGGGACACAGTGGAATAAAAAGAAGAGCTCCTGTGACCTAGTGATTAAAGTCGCGAATCTCGGATCGACTCTACGAAGACAAGTAAATTCGAGTCCTACCGGGTCAGGCTGATTGAGATTTTCCATCGTTTCCCACAATTTCCCGATATGGTATTTAGACCAAGATCCTGGTTGCTATTTTTGACTTCCTTGCCTGCCGAACTGCTCGCCGAGGGACGTCATTCTTCAGATATATGATATCCTCAATCCTGACTTTCGTTTTCTGAATTATTTTTTTAACTGTGTCGACAGAGTACACAGAATTATTACGACTCATTTTTACAATCAGGGGAACACATGCTAACCACAATTCTCAAGATATCGGTTGTGAATTTAGAGAGCATTTCCAGGCAGAAAATATTTTGTTAGCATTCTTGTTTTTTTATTACCTTACCCAGAAATACAACACAAATCGAGCTTATGGGAAACAAACAAACCGCTTGGCATGTTAAGTCATTTACGCAATTCTTAGTCGCGTGGTTGATTCTTCGTATATGCGTGTATATATAGGAAATAAATCGCTTTTAAGTAACACAAATTCTTATTTCACAGCACACAAGAACCCATTGTATTTAAACCTTCCCTTATTACATAATATACATATATAATGAATGATCTTTTAGTACATATCATTGGCAAAATAAAAAAATAAGTAGGTTCCGCTTTATTACTATTGTTCCCCTTTCTGAGAAAATATAAAAGGCTTTGCTATCGTTTCTAAAGATCTTGAGAAAACTGTCATTAACTGTGACGTTGGTTAGCCTACATGCGTTTCGGAAGTTTGTATGGTTTCATCTCCACATGAATAATACATGTGAATATCAATTCTCGTTGCAGTCTGAATGTGAAGTGTGTCGTAAAAATTTTGTAGTAACGCACACACATACACACCTATCCCTCACACACACACACACAAACACATACACACACAGGAAGGTCAATGTCATGAACGCTGAACATAGTTACTTCCTGTCATCGATATATTTTGCGCACTTTTCGTAACGAGTTTTTTTTTTTTTTTTGTTACTGAGAGGGATAATAAAAATGGTTCTCCTACTGTTTAAAGACTCTAAGATTGTTCTTCAGTTACGCCTTTCACATGACACTTCTGCAACGATAAACTGACGTACACTCAGTGATCACGCCACTGATTCAACCCCCAAATTTTCGAGAGAGCACCCCCCAACTTTAAAATGTTTACGATCAGAAACCGTGCAAAACTCCACTTACACCCTCCCAATTTTGACTTTACACCCCTCCAAACTGAAAATCCTAGCGGAATCCTTGGATACACTAAAAGGAATGGATGTGTTAATTTTCGACATTTTTCAGTGTCCTAGGACGATCTCTACTTTTTTGTGATGGTGGGTCATTCTAGTAGACTGTCACAGGAATGAATCAACATTGACAAAACATATATGGTGTTGAATGGTCCCTCTGTGTAATAGGTCCAATTTACCAACATAGAAAAAAAAAAGTGCGTTAAGCCTCCGTAATTAAATTAACAATATGTAGGATTATAATGTAAGATAGTTGAACCGAAACCTAACCTAACCTAACCTTACAGAGTAAAAATAGCGGTGTTGATTCAACTTTTGGGTGTTCCAGGACAACAAACACTTTTTTTTTGTGTTAAATCAAAACTTCTAATGCTGAAATGGTAACTTCATACATAGGCGCTCGCCGACTTTTTCACCATATCCTTTACCCTACCAGGGGTGTGCTGTACGGGACTCGCGCGCCCTTTGTTAAATATTTATATTTGTTCCGAACCCTTTGTTGAAATTGTTCGCGAGGGAAAAATAGATAAATGAACGTACTTTTCTAATTTAAACATGTCCTTTGGTCATTTTATTCTTCACATAGTTCCCACTCGTAAGTATAAGGACAATACGCCACTGTTCAATCGCTATACAATAATTACCACCTTGTACTTGTTTTTACGAGTTACCGTGTATATATAAATATATGGTATTAATGGTATTATTGGAGTACACCCCTGTCTCCTACACCAGTGGTTTTCAACCGTTGGTCCGCGAAGCTAATACACTAAATTGTTTAACATATATTTTGTAGATTTCGACAGTTGAAAACTGAGATCTAAGTTAAATTTTTCTTCCCAAAACAAATAGAGTCTGATGATGTGTCAATTTTTGAATGTCAAATAATTCTTTAACTTACTGGCATCTTACCGGCTCTTAAAAGTTTTTTACCCGTAATTTTCCGGTGCGTGAGTGTCCGTGGAAAACACTGCCCTGCATTTAATCAGTGTGAGTCAAAGGTGCTTACAATCAATAAATACAATTCAATTCACAAGGAGGTAGACGAAAGCTTCTGGCGTTTTATAGGTTGCTGAAACTCCTAACTACCAATGACATCATTTAGTGTTGTATCTGATATTTCGGTACGTATTTATAAATACAGGGAGAGAAAATGGGAAAGATACGCGAAAATTTCAAAGACCTCGTCCAAAGGATTCTTGCAAAGCACGCATATTGATGAAATTGAAAAATAAAATTAATTAAAATTGAATTTTTAGCAGTTAACTAAGACTTCCTCTTAATCTTAACAACAGTACAGCGAGGAATAAGTATGAATCTTGCTTTTCTTCTTAATTGCCAGCTGCTTAGACGAACAAAAGAAGTAAAGAGGATGGGGGACTATCCATTAACCTGCTGTGGGCTCTGCCGAAAGTCGAATTATAGCTAATAAAACTGCTTTCTTGGAGTCGTGGCATTGAATGTATTATTGGATATCTCGAAGGCCTTTGACTTTTCGTTCTGGAGGTAACATCTTGCAGGCGGTGAACAAAATAGCAGCTATATTCTGCTGAGCTCACTGTGAATCATTGTTCATGATTACCCTTTCTTTTTGTGTGTTGAGTGTGTGTGCATGTGTGTAGTGTGGTTTTATATCAATCTTTCATGATCTTTCGTGAAGGAACTGAATCTTTCAATTGATGGAGCTTTGAAAAAAAGTCCAAGAAAAAGCACATAACAGCTCATTCCGCCTGTAGCCTTCACTTGAAAATTTTCAGATTGTCACGATTTGTGCTGTGATATGGTAATTATTTCCCAATAGGTTTACTATAGTTTAAAAAAAAAACAACTATACATCGGAGATGTTCGAAATTCCGTCACTAATGAAAAAAAATATATATGGAGTATTGGGAATGGTAGAGATATAAAGACACGCAAGCCCCGCAGCTGACGGGGTCAGAATTTGAGGTCGCTCAACGGGACAGACTCAGAAAAGAAAATTCTACTCCCAGAAACCATATAAGTCCTTTTCTCCGTTGCGCTAAGTTATATTTCCAGAAGTGTACCCAATTTCACGTTGTAGACAGCAGTGTTTCTTTCAGGGAAAATGTTCCGGGGGTATTTCAAATCATTAGAGGCGGTGAAAGAGGAGCGAGAATGTAACCCTCTATAGAAGAAGCTATACACCACGATGGGTAGCCTCATAGCCTCTTCAGAACAAAAGAAACAAAAGAAAAAATTGAAGAAAAAAAAGCATAGGAGAAGTATGTGGATTTTGTTGCCACTAAATTGCTTTACACATTGCCTGACACATTAATTTTCCTGGGACACGTGGCTCAGTTGGTAGAGCGCTCACCTCTGGTACTAGGGGGTGGTCGGATCGATTCCTGCTCATGCCATGTGGGCTTTATGGTGGATAAAGACCGTATGTGTGGGTTTTCTCGGGGTTCTCTCATTTCCTCCCACTTCCTTCATTCCACCAATTCATCCCACCATCAACCATACAGCTTGAGCCATAGTTGCCTAAAGGTCTTAAAATAAACATTAATTTTCCCATCTTTTACATTATTATTATTATTGTGTATAAAACGAAGAAAAATGTTTGTGTTAAAATAATGTAGATTTAGTTCTAATGGACGCAAAAATGAATCAGGGTGTTCTGGAATTGTAATAGACGCAAAAAATACTATGATTTAAGACTTATGAACATCACTATGTAAATAAAGGGACAAAAACACAGAAATTTCTGCTTTTAGAAAGTCCCGTTCTTTCGAAAAAAAAAAAATTATTACGTCGACTTATGGTCCCGCAAATTGAGGATTTCGTTTCCTGAAGAATTACTAGCCATCTCTGGAACACGTTGCAGTTTTTAGAAGAAAAAAAATCTTGATTTGGTACCACAAGGGAAATTGTTACTTATTATATGAGTGATATGAATTTGCAATACAGTAAAACCCCGTTAATGCGTCACCTTTGGGACTGAGGGCATGATCGGAACGCAAGAAAAGTCGGATTATCAGAGGAGCGAATATATGTAATATATTAAAGTAGTGTGGGAAGAAATCCATTTGATAATTAAGAGAAATTAGGAAAATACAAAAAAAAAACTTTCACCTTGTCAAAAATCACTGCTTTAACAATAAATAGTAGCCTAATAAAGCACGAAAATGCACTGGTAAAGTGTCACGCTAACTGACTCAACAATATACGTAGTATTTCAAGGACAAGTGCAGAAATCTGCCATATGTCCTATATTTCCATCATAGTCGGATTATGCGAGGAGTCGAACCATCGGAGGTCAGATTACTACAGGTTCTACTGTAGTACAGTTCTCATCTTTCTTGATCGGTTTACTACACCAGTTGTTATTCTAGAAGCACAATGACTGACCCCTTGTTGTAACAATACTTGTTTTTTAATTGAGTGGTTGATTTACTCAGCCTGGGGGCTAATATCCTCCCCGCCACCCCAATGAAAGAAACACTGGTAGGCGGAAGTAAGCAATAAAAATTTTAGTTATATTTACATTTTTTTTTTTTTTTGTCTCCCTAGTGTTTTGCATGACAGTAGTTTTCCATTTTGCTAGGACCTTAAGGCGCCTCTTTTATTGTGCATGCAGCGTAGCTCTATGGATATCAAACGCATGGATTGTCGGTAGGAAAGAGTTGTTGTAGTTCCCTCAGTTGTGAAAGAAAATGGGATACAAATAGCTCTGACATTTCCGTCTGATTTTGATGTGTCTTTAATACGATTTCTAGCATATTTCGGACGGAATACATTTTTTTATTTATAGCCTTTAGGCATCTAAGGCTCAGGCCAGCATAGGCGAGAGGAAAGGATTTCGGCAAGGTGTCGACCAGGGCCTGCGTTGAAAGTTCCATCCTAGCATTTACCTGGTGTGACTGAGGAAAACCCATGGAAAAAACTCAGTCAGAATGGGATATAACCCACGATGTCCCGCACGCCAACGCACTGAGCTACCGACGGTATCCAACGATTCAATAACTTACTTATGTTTTCTCCATTATAAGAATTCGCGTTGATATTAGTTTCTTTAAAAAATGCAACCCTCGTTGTCCAACTGGTAACTTCACGGTCTTTGGATTGGCAATAGGTATCGTGGGTTCGAAACCCACGACCGACTATCCTGATTTTTTTAGGGTTTCCCTCAGTTTCATTAGGCGAATGCCGGGATGGCACCTTAAGTAAGGCCTCTGGCCGCTACCTTTCCCATCCTATTCCCTATCCCATCCTGAGCCAAAGATGTCTAAAGGCCATAAATGAATTTTATTACTTAAAAATTAACCAATAAATCTTATATAGTGAAAAAAATATTTGCTTTCATTTGCAAACTACAAACTATGAGCTATGAGCAAACTATTCACAAGTTCGAGAGATGGCGTTCCCTGGCGAGCACTGTTTCGAGAAATGGCAAGGTGGCGACACGAACCCTCGTTGAGGTTACCATCCCGGAATTTCGCCGAGTGAATCTAGGAAAGACCTGCAAAAAAAACAGTCTGTATGGCATATAACAGGACTCAAACCCACGTGCCTACCCAGTGCTGATTCACATTAGTAACTGGACCAATATGGCTAGACTACATTAGTTACAGATCCAAATAGGGATAGATCTTTCTATAATTTCTAATGTCATATCTAAACAAGAGAAACTGGATCTCACGTGGAGGGATATCCAAGAAAACAAAAGAGAAAAAAAATGGATTAATAAATAAAATTAAGGTATTTCACGGAACAACCACACGTATTATGAAAAGAACATTTAACAGTTCATGTTCCCTGCTTTTATATGTTCGCTAATCGACACGCAAACACTATTTTGTGACACCTCGCTACACATGACATTCGTTATCAAATCTTTTGATCGATTCTCTAATGGATCCACAGTTTATCAGGAGAGAAAACTTAGGAAAAGTGCAGAAAAAAAAGAGAAACAGTATTTCTTTAAAGTTCTGCTTAAATGTTTCCTCCCATATACTACTAAATGTTACATCACATCAAACAACTATGCCAGGAAATAATTGGGCCTAAGATTTTTTTTATCCTTGAAGAAAACTGCACGTGCCATGGCCAGAAGAACGTGTAGAAGTTAAAAAGCAAAGTACGAAAATCCATTTTGTTGATTCCCATTTCACGTCTCGTGATTTGTAAGAGAGTAACCCAGTTAATCACACTTACGAGCGTGTAAAATGGGCGGTGTGTGAATCCGATAAACCATCAGTAGCTGTATAATGTGTTAGTACTTAGCTGTGGATGATTAGGTTATAATTAACTGACAAAGTAAGTATGTCTAGGCGTGATACCAATAAGATTTCCCGCTGCTTCCGTTCAACTTTTCAAAAGCCTTTGATGTCAGTAATCACGATATCCTTCTTAGCAAGCTTGTAACTTTCAACTTTTCAGAGAAACTTCGTCAGTTAGTAGCGTTTTATTTGTGTCATCGTAAACACCGTGTGCGTTACAAAAATATTATAACCGAGGAATATGTCGTAGGATCTGGGGTACCACAGGGATCGAACCTTGGACCTCTTTTGTTTTTGTTATATGCACATGACCTGCCTGCTGTAATAACATCTTCTAACAAACTTCTGTATGCAGATGATTTAAAAATCTATCGCAGTATATTTTCCGAAGGATGCTGTAGCCTTACAAAACGACATCACTGCAGTCTCCAATTGGTGCAAAATAAACATGTTGTTATTAAACATTACAAAATGTAGTGTAATGTCTTATACGAAAAAGAGGAACTATTTTAAATTCGATTACAATATTAATGATTCACCATTGGTCAGAATAGATTCTATTACGGATCTTGGTGTGACATTAAAGCCCAACCTTTCGTTTGATATGCACATTAAGCGTATTATTAGTGAAGCTCACAGGAACCTCGGGTTTGTAATGAGATTAGGAAGCGATTTTTCAAATATTAATGTTCTAAAAAGATATACAGCGTATATGTTCGGTCAAAGTTAGAATATGTTGCAGTAGTATGGCATCCTAATACAAAGAAGAACACTCGACAAATAGAAATTATACTCGGCCTGAGCCATAGTTGCCTAAAGGTCTTAAAATAAATTCAATTCAATTCAATAGAAATTATATAGTCTAAATTTGTTCCTTTCTGACTTACAAAGAAACAGGAATATATCCTAAGTTCGAAAAGTACTTGGATCTAGCAAACAAATACACATTACAATCTCTGGAAAACAGAAGAGTTAATTTTCTGTTATCTTTCCTACATAGACAACCACATAGCAATATTAACTCGGAAAGCTTATTGTCAGAAATATGATGGCACGTCACGCACTGACTTACTCGACCTCGTGATGCAGTTTTCCATCTCCCGACCCAAAGAACGAATGTATTAGATATATCGCCTATTAGGAGAATGTGCTCTTTATATAATTGTATTCTTAAAACGTGTCCTGATATAGATATATTTAATACAAAAATAAGTCAATTTCATTTGTATATAAAGTAATGAATTGTTTTGACAGAATTTATCACTAGGAATCTCCAAATATATAAATATGTGTGTGTGTAGAATATGAGATGTATGTTGAACACCTCAACTAGGTATCCAACCTGTCATGCTCAATACATAAATAAATAAATACTAGGCGCAAGTTCTCATGATGTTTGACCTTTGTTTGATCTTTACGTCACCAATGAGATTTTCAAGGTGGGTAGGTGAGGTGTTTGGTTTCGATCTATACATCGTAATACCAGTTTTGCAACTGGTTGCAAATAATCTTCATGAATACACACTGACTCTTTTGAATATCAGCAGGAAGCAGTGTCGGACTGGGCCCCCCCGGGGCCCCGGCTGGAAGAGCAGTTTAGGGCCCCGCGGTAGGAGTTTTATACAACCCGTCATTTGCTTCGGATCCGAGGCACACAACTTCATTGTTTTATTTTCAGCGTTCCGTCTTTTCTGGGAACCACTCTTATACGACCGCTTCATGACAGACACTTCACAACACTGGCAGTAAGCAATCAGTAATTGTTAACTCACCATTGTTCTTCTTAAAAGTGTCTGACTGAAAATTACAAAGTGGTTGTCGCTTTTTGCACCCGCGCAAGGTGGACTGGAGTGAAGGGGAAAATAGACGTACAAGCGATAAGAAACTTGCACGTGTTGCTTAGTTGAGGTGACAATGGACTAGTTACTACTTTTCATAAAAACCAGAAAAAAATTCAAGAAAAAAGGCAAAGAAAAGATAAAGAAAAGACAAACAAGAAGGAAAGTAATACATTATATTCTCGGTGTTGGTAGGCCTATTCGTACAGAAATATGCTCATCAATATATTTTCGAACATAATGCACCTGCTTATGAAATATTCATTTTACGTTAAAAATCCTTAAATATGTATTTACATATGCAATATGTAAAATGTGTAATTATCCTAGCCCTACTGATAACATAAATTCAGTTACTGTAATGTAGAAAAGGGGCCCCATTCTGTTTGCTCTATTGTAAATTCAGGCTATAATGATCATCATAATTGAAAGAAAAATGACGGATATGCCATGTTTTCTAAATGCTATTTCTGTTGTACATCGCAGTAACCTTCGGAAAGGAGCCCGTAAGGTATTGGGGAGCCTTCTGGACGTAGTAAGATCTACAGTTATCTTTCTGATGTCTGTGGGAATACTCAGTAACGTACATCTGATGTAGGCCCGAGTTTCGTGAATCTTTTTGTTATGTTGTAGATACTTACATAAGGATTAAAAAATTATATCAAAAAAACGAAGTTGAGAGTGGGGCTCCGGCCAGGATTCCGGCCCTCCGGCCCTGGCCAGTCCAAGACTGGCAGGAAGTCTCATAAACGTTGGTAAACTTTATTTTATATTGGCCAGTCGAGTAGCTCTGGACTTTGGCTCGTCACGATTCGCCTTTAGCAGTTAAAATCCACACCCATGCCCCTGCCGGGACTCGAGTCCGGTACCTTCGAGTGATGGCCTATCGCCGCAGATCGCTCGGACACCCGGCCGGCAGGAAGCCTCATGGAAAGATGCTAGGAAAAGTTCAGTACTAACTAACTGTCGGTTGCAAAGGCAATTTCCTCTCCTCCCTGCTGAGTTTGAACACCACTCGGCGGGAAATCATGAAAATGCATTGATATAACTTATTACAAACGCGGCAGTGTGGTTGCCTCTGTGCTGGTAAGAACAATAATTCCACACGTAGGACTAAAATGATTGACAATTTTCATCTCTATTGTAAAAGTCAATACTGAATGAATTTGAAATTTATCTTAAGGTCTTTTAAACAACTTTGGCTCAGGCCAAAATATTGAATGAGACTGACCTTGTATTTTCAAAAGTAGTTGAGTTATGTTGATTTGGTAGGAGTAGTAATTTATACTTCTTATACAGATCAACGAGAGGTGATGTTCTTACGCAGCATACGGAAGAACCAATAAGAGGACATCGTCACTAAAGTGCGTGTGCAATGGAAGGCGACAAAGATGAGCAACGATGGATGACCTAGTTTTTATGGAAGGATGGTGCATCAACTACGGATATTCCTAGTTGTTAGGGTTCATTTTCATGAAAGTTTACGTTGCTTGCGATTTGGGTGAATAGCCAATTGAAGCATGTGTTACACTTACCTTACAATATGACACACAATGAAACACTTGTTTCAATTGGCTAAACATCCAAATCGCAAGCAAAGCAAGCAATGCAAAGCTTTCATGAAAATGAGCCCTTAGAAGTTCAATATTGCGTAGGTATAAGCAAAGTTACCCGAAGTAGACGACTTAAAACGGCATGTTAATCTTCTTCCGCTAAAACTGTTAGAAGTTGAATCTTCATGAGACTTTACACTAACTACAGTCAAAGTTCAAACATAGTAGCGGCCAAAAGTATATCAACAAAGCGTTTTTCAGATATAAACCTGGAACGCCTACAACGTTTTATCCTAAGGGCTCATTTTCAAGCTCCCGTGCGTTGCTTGCGATTTGGGTGAATAGCCAATTGAAACACGTTTTACAACACGTAATAAAACTACACCACGTGTTTCAATTGGCTACTCACCCTAATCGCTTGCAACGCAAACGGACTTGAAAATGAGCCCTAACGAGCTATCGGAATAGGATGATAGATATGAAATTTGGAAGCCTTGATGTTTAACGATAT
>JAGDQP010062136.1:0-11924 GCA_022664845.1 Lepisma saccharinum
TTTTCTGAGAAAAGTGTATTTTTTATAACAAAAATCGAACGTTTACTTAAGAAAACTAATTTTTATCTCGAAAACGGTTAAAACTATAGTATTTCGGTTTACACTGTAACATGCTCATTATATTAGTACTTTCCATACAAAATTTGGATTTAATAGCTTACGCGATTCTTGTTATATTACAATCTGTTTTGAAAAGCACTATGAAAATTAGAATCTGGAAGTGGTCATTTTAGGATGCGCTTTCCATGATAACCAGAAGTGGTATGCACAAAAGATTTGGCTTATTGAAACTCTCATATAGTCTAGTTATTACATACAAAATTTCATTAGAATCGGTTCAGGAGAACAAAACGGTCCTTATGCGCAGTACTTCTCTTTTAGCATTTACATTTACATTGAAGTGGCTTCTGTTGTGTTCTTTCGTTTTGTATTGCATGAAGTTGGCTGTTTTCAAACGCGTTTTCCTCACAATAAATGTGCTTTACTTTAGTAATGCATTTTGTATTACTTAATTTTCCGTATTTCCTGTTACAATAACTGTTGTCAATAAGATTGGACCATGAGATGGAAATCCTTTGATATGTCTTCCGTTGCCGGAAATATTCAATACTGCAAACTCTATTAAATGTGAATGATTTGGGCTATCACTCAAATTCCGAACTCGTGGAATACATCTTTGATTCATATTTAAGCTTTCTGGCTATTTTTTCATATACGTGAATACATTCGCACACATATATAAACTGAACAATGGGCAGAACATGTGGAATGAGTTTATGTTCTATAGATGCCCATTAATCAATGTCAAAAGTTTTTTTTCTTCTATCTACGGGATTCTCTAATCGCCGACTGTGAATCCAGTAAATTAATTGCACTGTTGAAAGAGCTGGTCTGTCTTCCTGTTTTAGACGTGCGTGAGAATTTGTTCATGTGTGATGTCTGTTTTCTGGAAAATAATACTGGTTGGCATAATACAAGTATATTTTATTTGAATAATATACATTGCATGTAATAATGTTTAACATCACGATTCTAATTAATTATCTAACCATATGTTCTTTGGTTCTCTTAATGCATAAACAATATTATTATTCTATGTATCGCCGAAAGATAAACATGCCAAAGGGCTTTCAAATTCAAGAGCTGTTCTTTCACAGTTTTAAATACGTGCTTTCACAAAAAGAAAATATTACTTTTGTGTTTTCTTATGGAGTTTATTTGTAAAAAAAAAGTTACGTTCATATGTATGAGTCACTTGTTTCCTTCTTTTTTGAACTTACAGTTCTTACTGGACTATTATACTTCGTTTTTTTCATGATTGTGTGTGAACAGATGCAATTACAGTTATTTTCTCTTTGATGGAAGTAAATATATTATGTGTTTTTGTTACTTTTGCAACGGCGTACTCATTTGTCTTGTTGCTTTGGGTTGTTTTTCGTTCTCAGACACGTTAAGTTGGTGTATGCATACCGTGTTTTGTGTGAAACCATAGACCTGATAATAGATAGACTTATCACGCTTCCCCATTTCTGCCTGCGCTAAAACTGATGGATTTTTGTTCAGAGCACGTGATTTTGAAACCACCCGCTAAATAGCTCTGCCATAGACCTCATAGTAGAATATGTCGTCTATGGCAGACCTACTTAGCGGATGGCTTCAAAATCACGTGCTCTGAACAAAAATCCATCAGTTTTAGCGCAGGCAGAAATGGGGAAGCGTGATAAGTCTATCTATTATGAGGTATATGGTGAAACTAAACGATACGAAAGCTACTCATTTATATATACTGACGGAATGAAATCTTAACAAGGTGAAGTAATTTAGACCAGAGTGCAGATTGTATGGTTCTTGTTGCAGAGAAAGAAACATAACTTAAGAACATATTAAAATAGATAAACGAATACTGTAAGGAACTTAGAATGAAGATAAAAGTAAAAACGAACATAGGAAATTGTAATTGCAACTAATAAAATTCATAATAATGTAAAAGTTGGAAGACCAAAAGTAGTAAGGTATTTGGAAGTATAGTAAGTGAAAATATGAAAAGTGACAAAGATATAAAGATGATGACGAAAGAGACACTGACCAAGAAGAAGAAGAAACTCTTTGTGGACGAATAAAAACGTTGAGCAAAATATAGATTACATTTTTTGAATAGAGAACAAAGTTGTAATGAGCCGAAATTCGGCTCTACGAAAAGTTTGCAAAATGATATTACAAACATTCGAAATTTGCGCATGTAAATGAATGGAAAGAATATACAGGAAATGGAGGATGCGGAATGAAGAAGTGCTGAGGAGAGTAGGGGAGAGATGACCACTAATGAAGACATGAAAAAGAGAAAATGATCTGTTTTAGGTATTGTAAACACAACGAATACATACTGAGATATTCAATTGAAAGAGTTGTTAAGAGGAAAGGAAGAGGAGGGAGACCGTACCCAAAGACATAAAGTAAAACGCAAGATCTGGGTGGATTGATGGAGAGGGATTAACTCGTCTTGAAGAACCTTCCGCCTGCTGCAGACCACTGCTGTTGATGATAGCATGTATGACACCCTGGTGTAGTAGATTTTGTTATTTCCTTTTCTAGCACGTCAGCTATCGCGGGACAAAATGACAATCAGGGTACTGCACTGGAACGCTATCTGCACCAGAATTTTAAACATTGACGCATTGTGTAACAACTAAGATCCAACAAAAATCAACCGCGGAGACGTGCACGCGCTTATTTTGTGCAACAAACAATTTGAGAGGGGTCGTAATACAAATTCTCGATAGGCTGGATGGATGTATCAGAGAATTGTTGCAGATGTTGGTCGTGGTGCGTTTTTAGTGCTCTGATGCTGGTTCATTTGACGCGTTCACATATACAAACCAGGTTCTAGAGGCAGCGTAGGGCATCCGCAAGCTAAGATTACATTTTAAGGGTAACACAGAGACCAAACGGCCACCACAACTCACATGAGAGGATACAAGACACAACAACTGGCAGTTATTTAGAAAAGGACTACGGGCACACGTGCCTCTCCCCAGATTTCATTTACACCACAATTTTGTATAGCTCCAGTAACATCTTTTTAGGGTAGCTTGGAAGAATGAATGGCGCTTTATCGGTTTTAGTGTTGTGAATAGGTTGTGCCTTTTATTCAAATCGTGATCGTGTACGAGTGCGACGCTAGCCTGGAGAGCAACACCTTCTAGTATGCTTCGTCCACGCCATACAAACCCAATCTCTCGCGTCATGTTATGAGGTGTCATCAATTACCATTGTCGTACGTCTTTGGAGTTTGCGCAGAGAACGTTGGCCAGTACTACTTCTCCCCGGAAGTTGTCGTAGGAGACCGATTGCATAAGAATTAATACGGATGTAGGATTGAGGCACAATGTGCTCGAAAAATGTTATCTAAAATATTAGAGATCAGTACATTTTCACAAAGAAAAGGAGGTTCTTATTTTTGTTATTTTTCTTGAAATTTAAATTTCTTGCTTTCTGCTATGTTATCTGGAAGCAAAATCACTCTTGCTGAATTATACCGGCAACTTTACTTGAAGTTTGAGATATGCAGCTTTAAATTAAATGGGCTTGTCTCAATCCCAAAATGGAAATGTTCTGGATGCCAGAAATCATGCTTTGGAACTTAAGGTATTTTGTTTTTCAGTGAGTATTAAAAGAATCGGTGAGTATAGCTCTGCCGAGAAGCAAACAAATCATTGGAAGTAAACAATCGTTCGTTTCTATAAATTTTCGGAAATCAATATAAACACTATCTAAATATTTGTTGATTATAATTGATAATTATCGATGTTTGATATACCGATTTAGGTTTTTCTCAAAACCGATATTCCCATATAGCAAAATATTGATCACGGTTTGGATAGATGAAAAATTTCACACATAGCCCCCTACCCGTACCTTCTTTGTCTATGAGACAAGGAAAGGAAAACTACTAGCGCTGGTCTTAATTTGCCATATGATTCCGGTACCTATTGTGACCGAGTGGTAGCCATCGGGATCTTCATTCAGAATTTGCAGGCGTGAGCGGGATTTGAACAGGCACTTTTCCCAAATACCGATTTATAGTCAACAGCCTTACCTACTAGGAGCATGGAGCTGCTTCAGGATAATTTCTTTGAAGAACTTAAATATACCATATACTATATTCATTAATTTTGCTTAAGAGATCTTATCGGTTTACTTTTCCTAGTAACAAGAAAGAATACAAGAAATTGAGTGTCTGCAATTTTTCCACCTAGAAATCATTAATTCGAACTGTGTGTTGTCACCAGTAACTGCATGTAATATCCATTAAAGCCTTTGAGATATTGTCATCAACGGTAGCTGTGGATTTTATTCTTTACAATAGCTTGTATTGCAGCTCCACATTGAATACTAATTATCTTGTTCACTGGTCTCCAACAATGATAACCAAACACTCTTAAACAGAATCATTTGTGTTTGAGTTAATTCAATTGTTGATGTAGTTGCACATGGTTGGTCGTTCTATAAAACTGAGGTCACACTATAAGCTTTGACTGGAATGCTAATATGAACTCAAATGAAGCTCTAAACTGTAAATTCGTCATGATCAACGAGAATTGGGTTGTTCATATATTTAAAGTTTCTGATATTGTCATAAACAGAAAACAGCATAAAAAACAACAGAAACATTTTTTTGTATAGTCTGATGTGATGTGATCAAGGGCTTGGGATATAGGTGACCATAGCAGCGGAGTGAGCGCATTCATTTCTCAGCTAAGTGGTGAACTGTCCATCCCACATGTTCAATTTATCATTTCACGTTTGCAGCTCAACAGGTTGTTGCATCAAGGAAATAAAGTATTGAACAGCGTCCGTTAGTGGAGAGGGATTTGTTCGTTAATAGAGGTGGTTGGAAATATGCAACAAGTGCTCAAACTTTCAGCTGTATTGTATGCACATTCGTTCCACAAGTTGAAAATATATAACATTCGTAAAATATTTTCTGATTTGCTATTGTATTGAATACATGTAATCAGAAAATGTATATTTGGTCTAGTTGGTTAGTCGTGGACTTCGAATCGGCAATAGGGACAAGCATAGGTTCGAGCCAGGCTGCTGACCATCTTGTCAGACGTTTTCCTGAGTTACCATTAAATTCCGAGCTTTGACCTCTACCTATCCATGCCTACAGAAGAGTGATCGATGAGGAACGTATAACAGACTTAGGCGAAAGAGTCCGAGAATGGTCCATTCCAAATTCCTTTCTTTAAGTAATTCTGAAGACGATATGATGATTTCCTTTTCAGTATGGAAATCAACTCCTTATCTCACGTTTACTCGTATTCGAATGTATTAAACATGAAGTATTTTAATAAATCTTTTTCATCTGTAATACATTTCCTCTTTCAGTGTTAAGAGCTTCTGTTTGGCTTGTTTTAAATGTAGACTCTCTGATTGTGAGCAAACATATACTTTTACGTTCTCTCTTCTGATATTCAGTTTGCAAGTTGACATTTCTCATTATGTTCTATAAATATTTGATTAAATATTAACCTTGTATTTCTTTTGATCTTTCACTAGCTTTATATAATTATCTTTATTTAATATCGAGTGCATGATCTCGTTTGCTTTTCCTTTCCATTACTGTTCTGAAGATCTGATAGCGTTCATGTTCTCAATAAGATCATATTCAGTGAGGGCTGCTATATTGGTTTTTATTTTTTCTCAAGAGAAATTTACTCGTTTCGCTGAAGCTAAACACAAGGTATCCGTTTAAAGTCTACACTAAGTCCCCACCACCACCACGACACGCACTTTTTTCGCTTTTTGAAAATCATGGAAAACCAAAGAATATGGCAATTTTGCAAAGCAGGCACGATAGGGTTTATGGCACTCAATTGTATGAAGGAACAGGTGTTTTAAAGTATTGACTCTTACTCGTAACTGAGATCAGTGACCTCTATCTAAAACCATTACTGGACTGAACTATACCACTGAAAATTTAATGAATATATGAAGCCAGGGAGGGGGATCTTAAACTCTTTTGTCCATTTCCAGTCTAAACCAATATGGACCAGATTTTGAGTTCTAACTCAGTTGTTACGTTTGTCTTTGCTGTGCGGTCCACTGTCTGCTTTGTATGCGAACTCTTGCAAATAGCGTAAATACGTATTATTTACAGGATGCGCTGTACGGTATATCATTATAAGAATACCTCAAGAATGAAGAACTAAATAAGAAACGGGTCGCACAACGATAACAACCGTAAAAAACAACGAGAACTGAAAATTTGGTCCATACTGGATTAGACCGCAAGTGGAAGAACTAGTTTAAATGTTTGCTTGGAGTCTATCTTTCGACACTAATCTGTCACTTCAGTATCGTAACGTAGAGCTCGCCGGTTTAGATATTTGACTGGCAGCAAATTATGACGTCATATGGTGGGCTAAAGTACTGGATCTATGCCAGATCGAGCTCTACTTAACAACACTGTAATGATCGACTTGTGTCGAAAGATAGTCGCCAGAGCGAACATTTAACCTCGATTGCCACTTCTAGTTCTAACTCGTTTTAAGTTTGTTATTACAATGCGACCCGTTTTTCATTTATGTCTTAGTTCTTGAGTAATGCACGTACCGGACTGTGCATATTATACCTCATGTTGTGAGTAATATATACGTCTTTCACAAGAATTAAGACATAAATAAGAAGTGGACCGCGGAGCGTTAACAAGCGTAAAATGCTGAGGAGTTAGAACTGAAAGTTTGGTCCATATTGGCTTAGACTGAAAGTTGACGATCGATATTAACTGTCCCTTCCGTTCCCAGACTTCATATATTCATTAAGTTTATGTCATTGATCAGTCAAGTGTCGCTTTGAGATAGAGGTCACTGATACAAGCTGACTCATTGTCAGTTCGAATCTCAAACCATCAAACGAGCCATAAATAAAATAATCATAGATACCAACACCCATTCTCTCATCAACTTTCGTTCCATCTGGCGTCAGGCCAGCCGAACTAGGAATGAAATAATTCTATCAATCCATGCGCTATATCTAAGCCTTTAATGTCTTGGGGACCAGTAACATGCAGTGCACTGAGAAAAAAAATGTTCGGAATTACGTACCTGTATACAGAATTGTTGTAGAAATAGGATTCGTTAGAAGGCCAGTATCCAATACATTCCTCGGAATGGTTTTACCCGGAATGTAATTTATACAGGAATTATTAATACAGTATAATATTCCTGTATGCTTTACAGTTCACTTGGAATGTATTGAAGTACAGAATGAATGGCATGTTATACATGCCATTCATATAATTTTATCAGTAAAGCATGTAAAGATATCCTGATATATGTAAAATTTACATGCAAGAATGGATAATTGTACGGCCGGGAATGTAATAGTAACATTACCTAGGATGATTATCATGTATCCAGACAGGACTGTAAATACTTCCAGCCGGCTACACTGCAAATAATAGTAGAGGGATGTTTGATGAAAAAGCAGTTTTACGTTTTGTATGAAAGTTCGTTTTTTCCAAACCTCAGCTTTCGGTTTTCTTAAATTGTAATTACCTTTGGAGATCTTACTTAAAAGCATTTCTACTTTACTACATAACTTTTTGTTAAACATTTTTTTTAACTTTTGAAAGCAAAACCAAAAACTTTGCGTTGAACAAGTAGATCGAAAATTGGGTTTCGAAGAAACACAGAAACATAGAGTTCTGAACAAAAGAAAAAGCGGAAGCTATGTTTTAAACAAAGCGTAAATAATGTTTTGAACAAGAGCATAAAAATCCGTGCTTTAATATTAATTGAACTTTGTAAAAAAAATCCTAAAATCGAATTTTGAAACTCAAGAGAAAACGATTTATCCTTTTCTCGAGTTTCGTTTTTTTTTAAACTATATATATAATTGGTTTCCAATTTCCTACTTTAGCTATCTTTAGATAATCACATTTTCCAGAAAAACTGAAAAAAAAAAAATATTCAACCGCAAATCAACTAACTGTTCGTTTTGAAATTAAGTAAATATACACGCGTGAATATTTTGTACGTACTTAATGATGTTCATATAAAAAGTTTGAAACGTTCTTACTTCCAGAGTAACATTTTGGGTTACTGTGTGTAAACTTTTCTCGTTCGCCCTTCCTTCCTTATGTGTTTATGCAGTAGCTGTATATACTGTACAAAAATGAAGGACGATACATTTCTAAGAGAACATAAACTCCTCACTGAAGATCTCATAAAGCTCACAAACAGGCGTTAGACAGCGACATAAGTAAACTAGAGGCCTAGCCACTTATGTAAATGGTTCTTCGTATATATATATTTCAAAGTATTGCAAATGCATGTAGTTGAAACATTGTGTATCCACATCCATATTTGACATATACACATCCATATAAATAATTTCGTTATAACTTACACATAATGCTAATGATATTAAGTTACTTCAAAGAGTCCAATTCTTCCTCGAAGTCTTTTCGGAGTTTTTAACGGTTAATAAGCAGATTTGTCCGTTGGTTCGTTCAGAGCATCCCACACGTGTTCGTTCAACTATAAACTTCGACCAAGTTCATCACGGATACGACGATCGCTGCTGAAACATCAAGGGGCATACATTACAGCTGTCATGCCATACTGGATAGACCGAATGCTGGTTGTAATTCATTCATGAACCGTACTGCCAATAGAGGAGGCAGGCGAAACTTTCAAAATTAATGTTGTTAGATATTCTAAAAGTGACCTTTGCTTTCATTCAATGAAAACTTTTCTTGGTAAGTGTATGTACACATTTCCATCAAGTAACTGAAAACTAACTTTGATTCTGTGTATACAAAAACAATTATACTCAGCGTAGATTTATACTACGAAAGTTATTCAGGAATAAGAAGTAAGTATAATACACGTGCGGACCAAAGGAAAAGAACGTACTTTGTCCATGTTTGATGAAATTGAGATAAGAATACCATCAGTTAGCTTTTTAACCTTCTTTAACCAGCTATTATGCATGAAGATATTATCCATAGTCCGTCTGTTAGAAGTAAATCTTTAATTGATGTTCAAGTATACGCAGTGTTAATTCTGAACTTTTAAAACGCTCTCCAGTAAAATCAGTTAAATGGACAAAGCACATTCTTTTCCAGTGGTCTTCACTTGTTAACTGACCAAAACTGAAATAGTTTACGATTACAATGAACTCACAGTGTTGATAGAAATTTTAAGTTATAAACTTCGGGCAACCCAGCTTACACAATGCGTTGAACGGGAGTTATTTACTATGTAATTTCCGTAGCACGTCTTGACCAGTAGTATCTCAAGAAGCTTATAAATGACCTTAGTTCATTAGAATGTGGAAACAGAGCTTTCATGTAACGTCTATGTTCTGATTTTATAACCACAGAAGTTAAAAAAGAGGTCTGAAGATCTTGATCAGATTGGAAACGATAAATTATTGGGTAAGTGTAATTTAAACATCGCGAAGATAGTGTCCTTTGTTAAACATTTCTAGTTTGTCATTTGGAAACGGAGGAAAGGAACACGTGTCTCTTCCATTGTAGTAATTACAGTTTGCCACGAAGCACAAAACCATAATGAACTTATCGAAGGAACACCACAAGCCCACTGTTAAACATCTGTTTGTTTAGAATGTAGCATTGCGGATACCATGGCGGGCTACCACATGTGACGTAAGCCTTTAGTCGCCTATTAGATGACATTAGATATTTTGAAGATATCAGAAGACACCAATGTTTACAATAAAATACGCAAAGGGAAATGAAACGATAGTCTGACGATAGTTAGTCACTAATTATTGATACAATTAAATTATTACATTGATAACTTAGGAACACGCTGTAGAAAGGTAATGAAAATTCCAAACATCCATAGGAAACAAAGCAACCTGTTATACGTAAATGCTGATCTAAAACAAGATATCGCCTTTAGGCCAGGATGTGACACATAAAACAAAGTGATGCAACCTAAAATCCTTTTCACAGAAGAGCGTTTGTGGCATGTGTGATATTACGCCTTTAGCTTGCTTAACATCAGGCAAAGAGGCAAAAGTGTATCACATAAATGTGTCCCGTGTCGTGCTCTTTACATTTTTATTCCCAAGATGCATGAATATAATTGATCTGACACTGCAGTATGTGCTTCGTCATTTCATGCTGGCGTTATTAAATATGTCAGCTACGCGAATAAACATTAACATTCTGAATATCGGACACTAACACTTCTACTTTGAAAAGTTTGCATTAATATATGCGTATTGTGGATATTATAGCAATACGCCCTCGTGTTCATAGTTACTAAAGAAAACCCAGACGTCTGTCAAGGATGAACACGAACAAATGCTTCTACTTCTATCCTAGTATTGTGTAGTAAAATCTGAAGTAGAAGGGGGTATACGCTTTGGTTAGTTTTTGTGTTTATTAAAGTACGAGTTGGGGGGGGGAGGAGTCGTTAAGTACTAATTATCACCCGGAAGTTATTGAGCTATGTGTATGAAATTTTACCAGTGTATTTAGTGGTCCTTATGTACATGGCGGAGGAAAAATTAACCCCTTGTGTAATTTCGTTTCTTTACACGTTGTACTAGATGTCAGTAATCTGCAGGATGGAGGGGACTGAGACTCGCAGCGAGATAAGTTCCTGCATTTGAAGGTGAACAGTGCCCGGCAAGTTCATGATGAAATGATGGCTGTTTGTGAGAATAATTTACCGTAACAGACGAGCCAAGTACTGGAAGAAGACGGACGATGCGGCCACAATGAAGAAAATAATGGATTTCTCCTGGAAGACCAGTGAGTAACCATCCCAATGAACGTCAAGGAAACTTGACTTTGTTATGGTAGTGTGTGGAAAATTATTCACGGGCAATTGCTCATGTCTAGGGTGACTGCACGGTGCGTTCACCAAAGGTGTTCGTTTCCAAACGGACGATGCACCAGCCAAGTCAAGTTGCGGTTGAGAAATCAATTTACTGTGGCTTTGAAATCTTCCAGTTTTTTTTACTCTATTCCTGATCTAGTTTCACATAAGTAGCTTTTTGTTGTTCCCAGAGATGAAAAATGCATTGCGGGTTCGGCGGTATAACGACAAAAATGACGTCATTCAACTAGTCGGACAGTGGTTTTCAACGCAAACTACAGACTTCTACAATAACGGCCTGCGGAAGGTTAAGAGAAGACACAAAGAGTTCATTTTTTCTCCGCCTTGTACATAAGGACCACTAAACTTTGACAGAAGTCTGTTTTAACTTGGCTTCAGATTGGATACCGATTTCTTTCACCTTTTCCCAGAAAATACTATGCATTCTAACTTCTATTGTTTACGCTAATGATATTCTTGAAGGCTGTTTATCTTACAACCTGTTTTCCTTCTACCCGTGTTTCATGATTCAAGACTGATCAAGAACTACAGTAGTAAAATTTGAATTGTATTTATGTCCTTTATTCATCTTTAGCTCAGCTAGGGATAGGGAAGGGCAGAGGATGTGGGGAGAAAGCCTGCAGGGTCTTCTTTGAAGGTATGATCCCGACATTTACCTGAGGAAAACCGAGTAAGGATGTCTAGCCATTGGGATCGATCCCAGGATCTTCCTAATGCGAAAACAACACTCCAGCAAATGAGCTACGGCCGATCGGTTATTCCGTTAGTATTCATTAAGCACCGATATGTGAAAATAAAAGTGCCTACATTTTATATCTTTATATCAGACCACTATATTTAATCTGATAGAAAGTAGTACAGTAAAACCTCGTTAACACGAATTTCAAGAGACTAAAAATCAAGAGTTCGTGTTCAAGAAATTCGTGTTAACGAGGTCTAAGTTTGTCCAGATCTGTAGTATTTTTACTGCTATATTTTATTTATGTGCAGTATTTATTGAAATACCATACATACAATAGACAATTATACAGTATTACA
>JAGDQP010062138.1:353-11924 GCA_022664845.1 Lepisma saccharinum
ATTTGTTCTTTTTCACTGCCAGAAAAATAAATAAGTGGGTTCGATCCCAGCGGCTGACCATCCTGACTGAGGTTTTCCCAGGGTTTTTCCTCAATCACACCAGGCAAATGCGGGGTTGGCACCTTCAACACAGGCCCTGGCTGACACTTTCCCGAATCCTTTCCCCTCTCCTATCCTGGTCTGAGCCTTAGATGCCTAAAGGTCATAAATAAAATTAAAATTCAGAAATATAAATAAAATATTCGAAACAATGTACAATTGGGTCGTGGCATACGTTAAAATTTATGTGAAGTTTTATGAGTACAAAACACACGAAATAAAATTAGCCGCTTTTGCACAAAGCTGACAAAATACCACCTTGCCATCTGTGGTGAAGTTGGAATCGCCTTTTATCCATTGTTTCAACAAGGCACATCGAGTACTTTTTCTCTTTTGGTATTCCTGTGTCTCCTTTCCAGCGTCTAACGTTCTCTAGTCAGCTCGGTGGAATGGGTGCTCTTGAGATAACGAAATTGATGGGTATCATTGAATGCCGGCCTGGTGGTCGTGTGGTCTGCAGTGGTAGGGCAATGGCTCGAAGGTCCCGGGTTCGAGTCCCGGCAGGGGCATAGGTGTAGATTTTAATAGCTAAGGGGCGAATCGTGACGGACCGAAGTCCAAAGTTACTTGACTGGCCCATATAAAAATAAAGTTTTTTTTTCTTTACCAAAAGGTATCATTGAATAATTCTTTTAAAATCATGTTTCTCCACCCCTCCTTGCTTTTGATAATCAGAACACGCTTTCTACTTTGACAAATCTCTGTTTTTCTCCTTATATCGCATACTGAAGACCGACTCATTTACTCGTTGCAATATCTATACAGATCCGTCACCCCCTTCCCCCTCCAAAAATCTTCTAAGGTAAATTTTACCTGTTCGGTCAATATTTGGAATTCAGCGAAGATTCACTTGGCAACGCAGTTGTCAATTCTTAAGAAACTAGTTCGTTGTCTTGAAAATGCACCTGTTCAAATATATGATCACACTCTCTTTATAAATCCCTGGCACTCGTGAATTTAAAAAAGAAAACTTTTTCTTCACCCTGTGTCGCGACCTCTTCCCTGAGGCAACATGAACAAAAGTAATCCCAGAATAGCAATCCTGTCACTGGAAATTTCCCGTCTCCGCCGGGAAAACTCCGCCGTTCTTGAACTGTTGCTAACAGCTGAAAACTTGCAGACTTGCGTTTTTTTCAGGATTCGGTAAAAACTTAAAATAGACGTGTAAACCCAAAATAGGCATTTATAGGTGCTATAAAACTTGGTAATTCGTATGTATCTCACATGATCAGAACATATCCATTGAAAGCCTACAATTCAGTTCACAGGAACAAAATAGGGCAAATCCTAGCTTTAATAATAACCTCCAGGTAGGTTTCCTCTCGGGACCTCTCAGAAGAGGCAAACACACTCACCTGTTTCCTCTTGCGAGAGAGGACAATGCTCAAGAATGGACCTCTCGGTAGGAGAGACCTGGTTTCCACTAGCAAGCGTCTTCTAGTGAAAACGACCTCTCAAGGACGAGATGTCTACTAGGTTATTCGCCTCTTACGAGAGAGACTGAATGCCTAGCGAGCCTCTCAGAAGGGAGAAGAGAAAGCATCAATTCAAAAATGAACCAAAAGATTTAAAGCCCAAAACGGTCTATTTCCTTTGGTTCAGGTCATTCTAATATATGCAAGCACGTTGGGTTGGTTTATATCACCAAATACATTAAACTACTACAAACATTCATTTTGTGTGTGTAATAACTCTGTAAAAACATATAATTTAGAAAAACTAAATTATCAGTCCTTACTTGATCGTTAAAGCATTACACTTTCAGTTTAGAAATTTATTATCATTATTAAAATAATAGAAAAACTTATTTGGAGAAAGTAACAATGTCTCGCGCCATCCTACGGTCTCCGTCACCACTAAACTGTCAGTATTCAGATAACATAGCCTGGGATGACCGTTGACAAGGTGTGGTTGTGGGAAACAGAGGGAGAGGAAGAAGAGTAATCCAACTCCCCGACAATATTACGGAAAATAAATCGTATGTTGAGATGAAAAGGAAAGCGCAAGATCGGGATGAATGGCTTAGTTCCCTAGAAGGACCTGCCGTTTTCTGCAAAACACTGATGATCATGATGATTGTTTAAAATTTTTAACTTTCTTTGATCTTATTAATGTTCCGATAATCTTGTATCTGATTTTTAATGATCATCTCCCTCGTCCTACCTGTTTTGTCATGTGTTCAGGTTAGGTGTAGGACGACGGGATCGAGGTTAATACCAAATCTATTTACATCACAATTTTCACGGATCATATTATTACCATACCTGCACACGTTCCCCACGAAATTTAGTTTCTGGCTTTGAAAAAAAATGCCCATTGATAATGGACAAATGCCCTCACCTTTTTCTTAGGTAAAATTTTCTGTAAACTTCGTATTTTTGTGATACTTAAGTAACTAATGACTTCTATCCGTTTCGATTCTATTAGCTGTTAGTTTTTGAAGTTCACAAACGTCGTTCGTCCTTCCGAGATTCGAACCCAGAACTTGGCTGACGCTGGCCTAACGCATCAGATCACATGACTGCAGTCGTCGGCTCGCTTCTTTCTAGACCTTGTCTCTGGTACAGCTACGCATACTGTATAGACTATAGAGTAATCCAGAGAGCGTACATTTCCGCTACGTTTATGTCGTCGCCCAAGATAATGAATTTTCTACAGTTTGCAGGAAAGCAGTATCAAGTTTTTAGGAATACATTACAGTCCATTATCTGTATTACGAACGATTTGATTTTTTCTGGCTTTGACAGGCCACCACCTATAACAATAATGATTAACTTATGTACAATAACTTGTAACCTTAGAAATTCCTGTAAAATTACACGAACAAATGTGTTAGAAAAGTTTCTTTTGATCGTCCACTTGGGGGTTGTTTAAGTATTAGGTTAACCATTTAAGGGTGTCAAGCTTTTCGTTTACAAGGGGGAGAGGGGATTCTAAATGACTACAAATGTGCTTACGTAATATTTGAACATCCCCTTGTCTACTGCAAAAGTCACACATTCACTGTGTATACAGACTCTACATGTCTGGCACTGAACCCAAAGTTCAACGTTCCTGTCAACAGAAAGTTTCCCTTTACAGAATAAGCAATACCGTTTCTTGCCGCTAAGTGGTAAGCCAGAAAAAGAAATCAACTTACTAGTTTTCCTTAATGATTCATAGACTTTCAACCGCTGTTATGCACGTTAGTCGAAAACATCCGTTCCTACACAGAACAGTGCTTAAAAGTTCATTCTAAGATTATCACGTCACTGATGTCTTACTAAAAATTCCTTTCCTGGACGTTCAAATAGTGTTAACTTTGTTCCTGGCTCTTTAATAACGGTAACTCGGGGATATATTACTGTTTCCAGGGTCAATCGTCGGTTTGTTAGCCCCATCTTCTTTTCTCGTATTTTAATGACTGCCTCTTTCAATGTTTTCAGTTTTATTATATGGTTTTAGGCCTACAGTTATGTGTGGCATCTCTGAAAAACTGTCTTATTAAAAAAAAAATGAACATAGTATGGAATCCGATTCCATATTGCCAGTGCCATGGCAGTCCATAACATAAGCAGCGCCATATCTGAAATGAAACTGATTACCAGAAATATTTTACCATTTGCAGATTGGGACTCACAACACATACGTACAGTAAAGTCTAAAGTGTCTGGTAGTAATATATAGACCTACTTGTTAATCGTGCACGATTTTATTGTAACTTTGGTAAATTGCCTTAATTCAAGGAGCCATTCCGGCATTTACTTGGTGTGACTGACGAAGTCAATAGGGGAAACTTAAGTCAAAACGGGCGAATAACTCGGAAGCCAAACCACGGTACTTGTTCAGAAAGGATCTAAAGTCCGACTTTTACGTACAATTACTCAAGCATTTTGGGTAAAGATAAAGATAAAATGAATTGTATGGGCGGTAATAGCACTATGGCTTACGCCCTTCCCGAAGCATTTTGGGTATTAAATTAACTTGACGTAAATTGAGGAAAAAGCATAATACTGGATGACAATAATGCGTTTGAGCTCATGGCGTGACGTCACATTTAGTATCACATTTGCACACAAAGGAATGTTCCTAATAAAACGGCACGCGGGTGTATAACGAGAAACACTTTGTATTTTCTGTACAGGTACTTGGGAAAGGGACAGACGAGACAACTTCAAAACTAAATCACGTGTGCATGATTCTTTCGCTTTAAAAGTAAACGTACAACACTTAAAAATGAGGAAAAAAACTTGTCGCAAAAGAGCAACGAACGCTAACAACAAGGATATACAGTTACACTTCATGTTATTGGAAGGACTCCCCACAATGTGTCACCGATAAGGTCATGATGACCTTCCCTTCTTGTACTCTTTCCCTTCGTCTTCCTTAGTCTTTCTCCTATGTAAGACCTTGACACAAGCATCGACACCTATTTTAGTCAGAAGTCGCGTCGCCGAAATTCTCGTTAACATAGGAAGGAAGCGTTGGAAAGAATCAATTTGTCACAGATCATGATGGTAGAATTAACGACACAATTGCAGGCATGTGTGTAGTGTTCGGCAGTGTTCACATCTATGGAAGTGGGAGATAATGAACTTCTTTCTTCACAAAAGTCCCATTCTCGATGTGAAGGCTTTGGTGTAAGTCTAAAATTAGCCTTTTCTATCTACAATGTAGAGAAAAACTAGCGGCATCTTTGATACAAGAATAAAGTAAATCCGGTTGACAGGAGGGAAATACAACTGATTGGAACGTAACTTAATTCTTCAAGACATATGACAATTCTTCTACGTTTTTAGTCTCTTCTGAATAATTTGGTAAAATAGAGTTACCAAACCTATCAATATACATGCAGTATTTTCATTTTACCTTTCTCTTCCACATTTATAAAAGGAAATCTGGTCTGTGTCTACGAATCAGTCCATCAGTCTTTCTTTCACTCAGGATCCCACGAGTAATCCCAGCACTTTAGAGAGGAGGGCGTTCGAACGATCGGCCTCGGCCATCGCTATGAAATGTCACAACGTAATTATAATTACGAATGAAATTGTACTAGTTTTTTTTACTAAAAAAAAAAAAACAATCAGGAAAAGGTGTTATATACCGAGGCCTCATCCCTGAATACGCCCCAGCTGCTATCACTGGTATCCATTAATTTTGGAGTATGTAAAGCAACTTTAAAGACACTTACAGAACACTTAGGTCTTACGCCTAATGAAAATTTAATGTTCGAATCGCTTGTTAAAAGCTTTCCGTCTTTATAGGCTACATATTCGATTAAGACGAAAATCACAAATCAATTAGTCTCTTTACAATGAATGTTGTTTCGGGTTCAAACCCTGCGGGGCCAATATTGCACGTACTGGTTACAAGTCCAATTAAACAAAATCTGTAGGTCACGTCCTTATTAGTTCACAAGCTCGTTTAGGACGCTAATAATAAACCAGTAAATTAAGTTTCTTAGGTAACATATTGATATTAAACACATTGTACTACTTGTAAAATAAAACTTAATAGTAACTACCACTCACAATACTTTCATTCTTGATAGCTTTGCCTAATTACAGATACGTGGAACAATCTCCCATATATTTGTACATGCGAGTGGTCCCGGGTTCAAATCTGGTAACCGACTGAACGGAGTGGTTCGGAACCCACTTTACCAGAAACTGCAGGTCCCGTCCTTAGAAGCTCACCAATTCATTTAGGACGTTAATGACAATTCAATCAATCCCATATATTGTAAAAATTCAACCAAGTTATCTACTTGCTTGGATTTATCAAATCCCTGTTTATTACATCGCGTCAACGAAGTGTTTTACTACTGCTAACCGATTAGCTCCCTAGCCAGATAATTTGACTCTTTAAACCAAGTTGATAAGATAACAATGAAGTTTATGGCCTGGGTGGTAACAGTTTGTTTTAATGCTGAGTTTCCTTGTTGAACGCATTTTTCGTAGTTGTTGCTTATCGCTTGGTTACACTGACCAAAAGCAACATGACAACTGTTTCTTAGGTATAATGACCAACTGTTTATTTTATTTACATTGCGTGGGCTAGTCAGGCAGCTGTGGCCTAAGTCCGTCACAAGTCCCAGGTATGATCTCCCTGGCGATCAGTCTTCTGGGGAAAGGAGGGAGGGATAAACGTCAGGGTCCTTGTCCAAATACCATACAGACATTTGCCTCGCAAAATAGGAAAATTCTGGAAAAGCCGATCCGAAGTTCACGATCAAACTTTTGATATGACAATGTCATACTGACTGGTGACTACCATGCGTCGAGATAATTCTAATTGACAATTTACACGCTGAATATTGTCACTATATTTAAATCATGCCAGTATTGCTCATCGCGTAAGATCAAGTAATGATGGAATGATGATCCAGATCACTGATATCGGAGTGCCATTACTATAGTTATTAATTATTGATGGAATCAGTTTCGAAATTATTATTGAACATGGTGCCTATATCAGTTCCTCAACTATAATCTCTGGCGCTTGGTGTCGTCGGTTCAAACCCTGTACGTGCATTTGTGTTTTGTGGTGGACAAACACCGTGTACGTAGGTTTTCTCGAGGTTCTCCCGTTTCCTCTCACTTTTTTCATTCCACCAATTATCTATCCGGCCTGAGCCAAAGTTGTCTAAAGGCATTAAAAATTTAATTCAACCGAAAAGTGCTAAGGAACTCCATAACAATTTGACTTACGTTAAATAATGTTGAAAGTTTTATTTATTGTTCACCTGAACTAAAAAAAAAAAAAAAACTCGATTGATATTTTGAAACAGTTGAATGGTGAACAATATTTGAATAGATTTTTAGCTGGAAAATCTGTCGAGTTCCGCAAAAATTTGGAACTGCACGAACGAGAAATTGAAAATCCTTTGCTATTCCCGCATAAATATATGTATTTCAGAGCTACAAGAGCGTACGTAACAAATCCTTTTTTTTAAATATATACTTCCTTGTATATAGTAACTAAATGGACTTGCTTATTTACATCACTAACATGTTTACAACAAGAATCGAGCAACTCTTATTTGAGTCCTTCCAAATGCTGAGAAGTTGCTAGTACTTCTTAACCCGATCGGGGAAACAAATTTCGTTATCGCGTAAGCTTCACTGTGTTACTCTGGTTGTAATTAGCACAGAACAATAAATGAGGGCTCTACTTTGTGTGTGTTTGTTTTTGGGTAGAGAGACCAAGGGCCAAATTTATCTCGTCCGAAAGGGTTAATAAAACTTGTACTCAACAAAGTACAAGGCTAGGCTCTATATTTTAAGAAATGCAGATCACGACATTGAACCACATTCAGGTTCACTTTATGGTTCGCAAAATATGTAAAATTGAATTCAAAAGTCTTTAGGTAACTTTGGGCCAGGCCGTCAAAATATGTGAAATTTACAGGTGAAAAATGTAACATTTCCAATGTAAAAATGTAAGAAGTGCTGAAATGCAAGATATAACCAATTTTCGAGCGGTGTGTGAAATGAGAGTGAAAGGAACTAGCGACTATTTATCTTCTTGTGCGTTGAGGGCAAGCACATGCAGTATGTTCTAAACGCCATGTACATCGCGTATAATGAAATAATAATACCCGACTTGACTTTAACGAACCCCTTTTCGCTCGCCCGAGATTCTTTCCGTGATTTTGTCGAAAAATACATGTCATTCATAACATAAAGTGTCGCCATAAATATTCCTTCGCAGATATCATGTTTATTATGTGTTGATCAACTCGAGTGTGTATTTAACGATAATGACACCGTTTCTCTTAATACTTTTTGGATTGCTGGTCATTGGTAGGAGTTTAGAGAGCTGCCTAAGATAATTATTCGCAAGGAACCATATATATGCTTCAGTAGCTGGCGGAAGCTGCGGGCCATAAAGTAAAGTTTATCCCCACATTCTTACTGACGACACCGAGAAGACCACATTTACGTGGCTGTAATTACCAATAACTATCCCAGGTAATTAGATCCAATATGGTCTGAGAGATGGAATTGTACATATTATTTATGGTGCGCGAACATAATTATTGTTAATTATAGTCATGTTGGCGCGTAGATGTGATCATTTCCGTGCCGGCCAGTGAGAACATGTAGCCATGCTTGTCTTGGCAAGTTCCATAATGTCGCAACATTGAACCAATATAGTCTATATGTGATAAATGGAATATACAACTCATGTATTTTAAATATGCACAAATGCCAGCCATTCTTTATGAAATTGAGTGTACTGTCACTATAAAGAGTATTTCAGGAACATAGCAGTGGCGGATCCCGAGTAGGGACCCGGGTGGCGCGCACCCCTCCTCAAGGAAAAACATTTTATTTTTATAGCATTATTTGAACAATTCACCTCATAGAAATCTTCCATTTGTTGGTTTTAATAGAAAATTGATTTTGTTTCTTTAGAAAGATCTTCGCGTTTTATATTCCATGATAAAAGTTAGCAATATGAGGGGATATATGATGAATATATACTTTAAAAACTCATTTACTGGAAAAATATTGAAAATGTCCCTGATCTAATCCTCAGGTCAGCGCCCCCTCACGAAAGTCCTGAATCAGCCCCTGGATCACAGCATTCGCTTTTTATTTAACTTATATTTATGAGCCAGACACTCAGCTATGCCTAAGAAATGGCATGTCTGAGAGATTCCAAGTGTCAGGCACAGGGTATAGGTGTCTATCGGCCCATAAACGCAGTAGATACAACAATACTATGTTCCCCAAATACCTTTTTTCGTGACTGTACACTGACTTCGTTATTTCATACAAGTAGGGTTACCAGACGTACTCTTTTAAGAAGAATACATGTACTCTATTTTAGAGTATACAGTTTTGTACTCTCTCTTTTTTCAGTGGAGTACTCTTTTGTACTCTTTTTCATATAGGTTAGCCATTGATGTGAATTTCAACATATTTACTAGCAAATAGATCTACTATATATACGAATAATATGCTGAGCGTAGGAGATGTAATTTTAAACTCAACAAACCACTACTAGTGATGAGCGAAAAATCAATTAACTGTGATTTAATAAGTGTGTGTGAAAATCGAGACCACTCCCGTGATTGAATATCATGTAAAACAGTGATTTGTGATTATTCACGGTTCACGATTAAAATGTGATCATTTTTGAAAGCCTACATGTTACATGTAGTTCCTGCATACATTGATTGTATTCCATAATAAAATTCAAATCATGGAAGATAGCAATATCTACAGAAATAGGCTTAGAATTTTGATTAACTTCACAATTTTCAGTAGATAGAGTTCCATAAAATATCATACTGGACAGATGTGTGCACAATGTGCACAATTTATGATGGAAAAAGGCATTAGTATCGGAAATCATTTTCCGTTTGATCAATTTTCTAATCTCAAAACATTTCTGACAGTAATTGAATTGAATTTATTTTTTAAGGCCTTTAGGCAACTTTGGCTCAGGCCGGATGTATGATGATGGGATTAATTGGTGGAATAAAGAGTGTGGAGCACCCCGAGAAAACCCACAAACACAGTGTTTGTCCACCACAAAGCCCACATGGCATGAGCAGGGATCGATCCTACAACCCCTAGCATCGCTCTACCAATTGAGCCACAGCGGCCCTTTTCTGACAGTAAAGGATGGTGGTAAAGAGTTCAGAGGAGTATTGTCTCGTAAAAGGTATCAGTGGTAATAGGTATCAGTTTGTTCTGAATTTCTGAAGTTTTTTTAATACCTGCTCACAATGCTAACGCAGAGAGGATTTTCAATAAAATCACAGTGGACACAAGAAAGAAATAGACTGTCAGTGGATTCAGTTAAAACCTTATCGTTGACTCCTATATTAGTTAGGATTTGATTTTCTTATTTTTAATCTTTCATATACATTTTTAGAAATATTGGTTTAGTGGGAAAAATGTTGAACATTTGCTGGTTATCATCATTATTACTATTATTATTAACACAAAATGAAGACGTTAAATAAATGCGAAATTTCTTCGTATTTTGCGGTAGAACCTGAATCTGCTAAAAAAAAATAACGATTTACGTTATAGAAGCTAGAATATCTCAAATAAAGCTTTATTTTACAAAACGAAAAATGAGAATATTAACTTACAAGAATATGTTCTTGCTAGTCAACGGAGAAGAGTATTATTATACTGCTCACACACATTCAAGGCACTAGTAAAAAACGAAACTACATGATTCCAGGTAATGGTAATATTTAAGTGCGCTCAACACAAAAATATGTATTTCTCTGTTCACTTTCAAAGTTTCACTTTTCTATAATCACCTGCGACAACAATATACGATCTTTTCCCTTCCAATTAATAAGAAAACAGGCAGTGGTATATTCCTCATGCAGCTAGGTAACGACAAAGTGTTTCTAGAGCCGTTATGTACACAACGAAAAACCTGGTTGGCTCTATAGTCCCTACCTACGCAAGAGCTCTTATCAGACTCACATACTCGGTAATTGCAGTTCACCGACCGTTTGCACAGAGATGCGACTCTGACGTTGCACATTTTTCTTCCACCCTTTCTCTTACAACTACTTTTCGATTTGATATACAGAGTATGCCAAAATTACTAACAAAAAATAATATATTCTGAAACTACTTTGTGAATATTTCGTTTCTTGTAGAACTAGTGTTGTAAATAGAAAAAAAAATGTTCGTCTCCTCTAAAACTTCAGTTTTTTTAGTAAAGAAAAACAACATAAGCCTTCTTCTTCTTTCTTCTTTTAATTTTGTTTTCTTTCAAGGCAGCAATTTGTAAAATATTGCTAACGTCTCTTTAAGCAATAATTACTTTTATATACGTAACTAGCTGAAGTACCCGCCCGTTGGAGCGGGGTGAATACAATATGTTGGCAACACAACCACCACCACTACTAGTAATACTGCCAAATACTACTACAATGCTTTAAAACATTATTTTTATTTACAACAATCCAAATTTAAATTTAAAAAAATATAAACTATCTATTTATTTCTGACTGTTGTTTTAACTTAAAAATGGAAACGATATATTTATTGTATTGATATAAACAATGCAATATTACTGTTTTTTATTAATTAGTTCGCGACACAGTCGCTTCCGGTTAATAAAAATATGATAACTTTTGAAACTGGACCAGCAATTGTTCATGTGCGAAAAAGCATTGCAATCTGTTAAGCCGTTTTGGTGTGATGATAACACAAACATACTTTCAGTCATTTTTATATATTAAGATTAAGAAGAAATACAACATAAATTGTGGGGTTAGGAAGCAAAAGCTGCAATCTCCATTTTTTATTTTTATTTTATTTATTTATTTTTTATTTTAATTTTTTCTAACCCGAGATTACAATGTCTACTTTAAGATAGTAAAACTCTTAGTAGCAAAACCAGCATAGAAACATTTATTTTTAATAATTTAAAAAGGCACGTATGGCAGTTCAGCGAAACAGACGTGAGAAACCGGTGAAATTTGGTATCCTAGATCATTCACCT
>JAGDQP010062139.1:0-11924 GCA_022664845.1 Lepisma saccharinum
AAAAAAATAAAGGTAGAGACGTACTTAAGAAGACGTGTCAGAGGGACTTCTTACAGAATGGCATCACAACATGGGGCCTCGTTGAATGATGATAGGCGGATACAAATGGATTACATTTCAGATGATGAGAGTGAAACAGGAAGTCCATCCCAGGACCGAGACAATCCTCGTACTCGAAAAGGAAGAAATTCGGATGAATTATATATGGAAGAAAGAAGAAAAATTGAAGAAAGATTAGATGAAAGGGATAAGTTATTATTGAAAATTATGGAGGAATCTTTCGAAAGAAATATGCAACGATTAGAAAATCGTGATAAACAAGAAAAACTAAAAGTGGAAGAAAGAAATAAGTTGGAAGAAATGAAACTGAATGAAAGACTTCAAGCCATGTAAAGTCGGTTAAGCGAGAAAATTGATGCCCTTGAGCATAAATTGTGCAATCAATGTGTGGAGTGAACAAGTAAGTACAAAGAGTGTAACTCTCAGATCGACATACAGAAGATGTATTTAGATGAACTTAAGGAAAATATGGCAAGTGTCGAGTATAGATTGAATAGATTGGAAAGACATATTAATCTCAATACTAGAGAACCAACAATACATTTAGTGGATAGAAATGTTAATGGTATCCTAGGGGATAGTAGGAAGGATAATGAAAGTGTGGTATCTTTAATGGATAGAAGGTATGCGATGTTCCAAGAGAAGAAGGATGACAATGATATAAGCGATGGTGAGAATGTGTCAATTAAGGAAACAGAAAGTATTTGTGTAACCAAAACCAGTAAGGTAGATTGGAAGGAAAAATTTACACAAGAGCTTGTAAAACAATTCTCGCATGTATCCGCAAGAGAGCCTTCACTAAAGGATATCGAGCGAATACCTAAATGGAAAGGGGATGTACGATACAAAAGTCCAACGGTATATCTTAGACAGCTTACTTCTTGTTTATCGTGGCTAAAATTAAGTAATAGTAGTAGGCTAAATCTAATACAGGAATCAATGACTGAACATGCGGAAGGGTGGTATCAAACACAAATAAGTAAAATTCGTAATTTCACGGACTTTTGTTTAGCATTCTTGGAAAAGTATGCAAATAAGGAAATTATCGAAGATCAAAAGAAAAAGTTAAAAAGGACTCTAATAAGATGGGATTCTGTCAAAAGTTTGGAAAATCAAGTATATTTGCTCATCGATCAGTTTCGCAAAATAGATGAAACGATATCAGAGAAAGAGTTAGTAGAGAACATTATCAAAATGTACCAGTTCAGATGCAGAGAAACCTGTCCTTGATGGAAACGGAGAAACTAGATACATTGATTAAATATATGAAGAGGTTAGACAAAATGAATATACATTCTGAAGAAAGTAAAGAACGTAGAAAAAAGAAAATTGGAAAATATCCCACTAACCGAGAATATAATAACCAAAGCTATCAAGATGGCAGATACCGTTCGTCAAATACCAGATGTTATAACAATAATAGTAGGAACTATGCAAATCAAAATAGAATTACTCGAGGTTATAGAGAAGCTGAGCCACAACGGCAAAGGTCGCAAATGCCAGTTAATAAGTGCTCAGTAAACACCAGATATATGAGCTATAACATTAGAGATGATAGAGATAATAATATAGTTCATTTGAATCAAACAACGGAGGAAAATACAGCGTGGCCTTCAGAATTTCCAACCCCTCAAACTATGGAATCTTTAAACTAAATGAACGGATGAAGGAAATGACCTACCTTTCACCCGTCAAATCTGATAGGTCAATAGAAAAGGTAGAATTAAATCAATCTTTTGACAGTACTGAAGTATCAGTAAAGGAAATTTTTGAAAAGTTATCAGAAATTAACACATTAGAGGGTAAAGATAGGATTAAATTATTTCAGTTCTTGGTAAAATATAAAAAAGTGTACAATGAAAGACCAGGATGTCATAAAAGTTTTGAGTATGACATTCAAGTAAAAGGTGACGTGCAAATTAATTCAAAGCAGTATTCAATTCCTGATAATAAAAGAGAAGAAGTAAAAGAGGAGTTAATAAAATGGGATATCATAGAAAAAACAAGTAGTCCTTTCAATAATACTTTACATGTAGTCTCAAAATCTGATGGTACAGTCCGTCCAGTTTTGGACTTGCGTGGCTTAAATAAGTATGTTACTTGCCCAAAAACTCAGGTAGATGATATAACCGAAATCTTAATAAGCTATACCGGAAGTAAATTTTTTAGTAAGCTGATCTGTCTGTAGCATATTTCCAGGTATTGCTATCTAAAAGGAGTCGCCAATACACAGCTTTTCGATTTGGACATCAACAATTCAGATTCAAGAGACTACCATTTGGATTAGTGAACTCAGTAGCTATTTTTATCACAATGATGAATTCAATGTTTGGCCTTGAAACAGATAAATGGTTGAAAATTTATGTTGATGATTTGTGCTGCCATACGGTAACTTTTGAAGAGCATTTGCAAAAATTAGAATATATATTAGAAACTTTGCAAAAAAATGGTTTGAGATTAAAATTATGAAAATGTAAGTTTGTCTTATCAGAAGTAACGTTTTTAGGACATAAAATTAATGGAGAAAACATAACTATTGATCCTAAGAAAAACGAAGCTATCAGTAATTATCCTCGTCCGCAGAATAAAAGACAATTACAGTGGTGGCTAGGAATTTGTAACTGGCATAATAAATTTATTAACCAATATGCTACAATTATGTCGCCTCTATATATATTACTGAAAAAGGGAGTGAAATGGCAATGGAATTTTGAACAAGAGAATGCTTTTCTTATAATGAAAAAGAAACTCGCTAACTTATCAGCATTAGTACAACCAGATTTTAATAAACAATTTTATATAGTAGTAGACGCGTCATCAATAGGTATTGGAGGATATATTGGACAGGGTTTGGTACAAGATGAGGAAATTCTACAGTATGCTAGTAGGGTACTTAAAGATGTGGAAAGAAAGTATTCGGTTACAGAGAGAGAATGTTTGGCCATTGTTTATATGATAGATAAATTTGCTTCGTTTTTACAATGAATACATTTCTTAATTTATACAGACCACAAGTGCCTGAGTTGGTTAAATGAAGAAAAACAATGGAATGATCGTATTTTCCGCTGGGCTTTGAAAATACAATAATTTAATTTTGAGGTTATACATGTACCAGGAAGATATAATCTGATAGCGGATGCATTAAGTAGAGCGCCGGCTAATTTCATACCAAAAACAAACTATGTGGCAATGGTGAATAGAGCTTTTACAGATTTAGACTTCAATTATGACAAAGATATAGAACTCCAGCAAATCATACAGAGCATACTATCAAATAAGAAAAAGACAAACATGTATTGCAAATATAAATGAGAAAATGATATATTACAAATCAGACCAGGTCAAACTAAATTATGGAAAATCATGGTTCCAAATTATAAAATTGAAGAGATCTTGAAAAGGTTTCATGACAGAATGGGCCATTTTGGTATCAAGAGAACACTTAAAACTATCCAGAAAAAATATATTGGAAAAACATGAAAAAACAAGTTAGAGATTATGTAAACAATTGTGAAGTATGTCAAGAAACAAAACCAGACTTGAGATTAATACGTCATACAAACTTAACTGTTTGTGTTAAGCAACCGTTGGATTTAATTTCAATAGAGAGATTTAATTACCTCAGGAGGTAATGCAAATATTTTATCGATTATAGATGTAGCAACTAAATTTGTAATGATATACGCTTTGAAGTAAGCCACAACAACTGAAATAATAATTAAGTTAAAGGAATATTTCAAGCATTATGGCATAAAACATAAAATTCTGACAGAGAATGGTTCAGTATTTTTGTCAAACAAATAGCAAGATTACCTACAGAGTAATAATATAGGGCATATACTTACAACAACTTATCATCCGCAAAGTAACTAAATCGAACGTTATAATTGAGAAATTGGACGTATACTTCGAGTATATTGTCAACAGGAACATGATCAATGGAGTCAATATTTAACTAAAATTATATCATGCATGAATAACACTGCTTCAGAATATTTAAATGCAACGCCTCAAGAAGCGTTTCTAAATTTACCTTGCCACGACTTTGTAAGTCCTATTCTAACATACTTAGATGATACTAAGTTACCAAATGAAAAAATTAGAGAAAAGATATTACAACGACAAATAAAGGATCGAAAACAAGAACATGGAAAAGATGAGATTGAAATTAATACCTTAGTCTATAGGAAATTACGGAAATTAAGTTCGACAGCTGACAAACAAATTTCTAAACTCTTCAATTTATATGAAGGACGTTATATTGTAATTCACAGTTATCATAATGTAGCCACTATAGTTTCATTAGCAAATTATCAACAACGCAAGGAAAATGTAGAAAATCTAAAAGTATTTAGATGCAGTGATGAAAAACAGAAATTACTAACAGAAAATTTCAAAAGGACATGAGAAAGGACTCTCCTGACCAACAGTCAATATGTAATGCATTATACTGTACGGAAAATTCAGATAATGATGTATTAACGTTAATGGAGATTGAAGTTACTATCGCAGGATTAAAACTAAAGGCTCTGTTAGATACAGGAGCTTCGTGTTCCTTATTGGATTACAATATATATCTAATCATGAAAGAAAAACATTAATCAATTAGACTGGATATAATTATAAGTGAATATCATAAAATTCAATCAGTAGATGGCAAAACAACTAGATCAAAAGGAGTATTATTAGAAAATGTATGGTTGCATCAAAATTATTCTATTAGTGTAGAATTACATATCATCAAAAATTGTCCATATCAAGTTATTTTGGGAGAAAACGTCTTGGAAAACTTTTCAGAAATCATGTTTAATTTTAAAGATAAGCAAGTTTCGTTGACTAATGACCAGATACAAGTGATATATGGATTCACGAAGGATGTGAAAACATGTGAAAGAATTATGAATCAATCACAATATAATGTAACTAAATGAAAAGAAGATCAAATGAAGATCAATAATTTCAGAAAATGAATTTGTAAAAGTAATTAAGGTTCTTGTTCATAGTTCAAATATGAAAATAATTTTATTGTCAAACTTTTAAAATATTTAATGAAAAGTTAATTTAGTGGGATTCAATTTCAAAAGTTGAAAGAATTTTGATTTAAGAAAAGTTAAAAAAAATATTAATTTTAATGAAATGTGAAAGGTTATAAGTACTCAAATGAAATTAAAATTATTTTTTTACAGCGAGAGGGGAGGCTTTATGTAATGACCTGTCTATATCTATTAATGTGATAGGACAAGTTTCGGGAGATACTCGCTAGATGGCTGCACCTGAACCGCTGTTAAAGCGAAGTGGGCAACTTTTTATGTTATTGTTTATTTGCATATTTTGTTAGGAATTTATTAGCACGTAATTATAAATCGTTGATCATTAAGTAAGAATTAAAGAGAAGATAATTCTATTGTTGATTATTAAGAATGCAATGTATTAAGTACACCAGATTGTTTTATGGGCTGGGTACATAAGTAATCAATGTAAGGTAACTGACGCAGAGGTAATTGTATTATATTTTAACCCTCTATTAAATAAACTGTTTTTGTTGTGATCAATCGTCGTCTTTCTCATAGTTAGACGTAGTGGAGGGATTGTTCATGTCGCCCAGGTTGTTGCAAAGCGCCGCAGCGATTGTGGACACTTCTCTCTTTAAAGAATAGTTGTGTCACCACTACTGCGTAGCTTTGGGGCACTCTTTAGGTATAGCCTATATCGAAAGAACGAGCTGCGACCCTGAGAAGAATAGAAATGATGTAAGTGAGTTCCAAAAGCTTACGATCGCACAGCTGCAACATTTCATGTACAATTGCTGTTGTGGTAAAAAAATAAAGGTAGAGACGTACTTAAGAAGACGTGTCAGAGGGACCTATTACAACGGCATCTCCGGTAATATTTATCTCCTGAAGTCGAGTTAGGGGGAAAAATAAGCCTTGTTTCTACTGTCGCAAAAGACAGCTTTTTAAGTTTTATAATGTCTCTAGCCATCTTTGTATCAAAACGGGATAGGGTCGGAAGGGTAGCGGCCGATGTCTTAGCTAAGTAGTTTTCCTGATGTTCCTGTGGTGAAATGGAAGGAAAGTATTGAAAAGGTCCTTTTATAATATCTTGAATATAAGCTGAATATAAGATCTTTCACAGTATCACCAGTTGAATGTTGTCGCTGTGCTTCTTAAAGTTGCTTATATGAATTAGTAACCATTTCCATCTGCTCCTCCTCTATACTGTATACATCTCAGGGCGTCGATATGATTTCAGGCTTCAATCTGGAATATGTAATAGCAGGAAAGAACAGGGTGCCCCAAGTCTACGCAATAGTGTGGGTTACCAGGTCTTTACGTAAAACCTCCAGCTGATAAGAAATAACAATAGTTTAAAGTTCAAATATTATTTTTAAGAGAGTTATCTTTACATGAGGATCTCTGATTTCTTGATTATTTTTTTAGCCGTGCCTAGTTTCCCTAAAGGGAAGGGAAAGTATACTGAACTTTGTAAGGATATTGAAAAGTGGACGGGCTAAGTAGGTTTGTTGTATCATTAAACTTTATTTAATTTGTCATTATCCGGTCATTATGAGTTTTCCTCATAATCATTCATATGGGTGGGAAGAAATCAGATCTCGATTATGATGGTGATGTGATGAATGTGAGGTGCACAAGACGTCACAACCCTTTGGGACAATTAAAGACAAATGATCGTTATTCTTCTGGTCTAGGAGCTACAGGTGAGAGTTCTGTTAGTTCAAGACTGTGCAATATATGAAGGTGAAAGGTGATATGGAAGATCGAATGAGCAAAGTTGACGAATGAATGCTTCTTCTGGGTCGTCGGGTGGTAATGTATAGTGGTATATGGTGAGGAGCGTTGAGAGTGGTGTATTGTTATTGTTCTGTATGTTGTCGTTTTGTTGTATTTGGATTATGTCGATAAGTAAAGGATGTTGCGTGTCATAGCGCTGATTTGTGTATTTTAGACAACGTGTTTCCAGATGATAAAGCAGATGAGGAAAACTGATCCTGTCGTAAAGTTCGCTAGTGGAACTGGGTAATTTACTCTGTAGCCAATGCGGAGGGCGTGCCTTTCAAGGATTTGTAGTTTCTTGTAGACGTCATGGGATGCGTTAATCCTAGCAGTAAATCCGTATGTCAACACTGGTCAGAGAAATACTTTTTATGTATTTATAACTGAGCTAATTTTGAGTTCCCATGTTGTTCCGGTCAGTCTTTTAAGGAGATTTAGTCTGCTTCTGCCTTTTGTAATGACGGTCTGCAAGTGTGCGCGCCATCTAAGATGTTTGTCAAAAACTATACCTAAGTAAGTGACCTGATTTGATGGTTTGATGCGTTCTTGTAGGACAGTGAGATTCAGTTTCTCGGGGTTTCGTCGAACTCTAGATCTGCGTTTTGGGGGGAGAAAGATGATAGTCTGTGTTTCATTGGAGTTTATTGTGAGACCCCATTTATTGCACCATGAGGTGAAGGAGTTGATTGCTTCGTTCATTGTCCTATTTATGTGTTGAATTGTGTAACTCAGGGGGAGAAAAGCGGTGTCGTCTGTGTATTGAAAACGTGTATATTCTGAGGGATAGGAAGGAGGTCTAAACGAAAAGTATTTAAAAAAGTGGTGATATGACTGATCCTTGTGGTACTCCGCAATGTAGGAATATGGGATGGGATAGAAAAGTATTGATGCTGATATAGGCTAGTCGGGAAGAGAAGAAGTTTGAAATGAAACGAAGATAAGTGACAGGGCGATGAAAGACCTGTAATTTGTAGAGAAGTGCTCGACGCCATACTTTGTCAAATGCTTTTTCTAAATCGGAGAGTTAAACAGGAAGGAAGGGATTTGCTGTAGTGGATAGCTATGTGGTTGGTGAGCCGAAGGAGTTGGTCGGTAATGCTAAAGTTCGGTCAAAAACCGCCTTGATGTAGAGGGAGCTTATATGTTTGTAAATGTTCATGGAGGCGTTTTAATAGCATTTTTCACGCGTTTTATTTAGGCATGGGGTTAGCTATATTGGTCTATAGGAAGAAACGGAATTTGGAGGTTTTTAGGTTTTAGGAACATCAAGGTTTTCGAGGTTTCCAGAATTTGACATTTCAATTTTGTAAGTTTAAAATAATATAGGCTATTTAACCAGATTTAAAAATCCACCTACATATACCTGATCATAATTCTAGGAATATTTCGATTGCCTCTAATTCTTTATCAAATGCATATTACGAAGAATGCATTTCGACACAAGATAATTTATATAAAAAAATCTCACTAGAATCTAACAATAATTTGAAATTTCAATTTTGTAAGATTAAAATTATATTTATAAAGGCTATTTAGCCAGGCGCAAAAATCCATCGTCATATACCTTATCATATTTCTAGGTATTTCTTGACTCCGCTTTATCCTTTACCACATGGCTATTACGAAGAATGCTTGTCGACATTAGATGATTTATGTGAAGACTCTCATTAGAATATAACCATCATCTGACATTTCAAATTTGTAAGATTAAAATTATATTTATGAAAGCCATTTAATTAAGTATTAAAATCCATCGTCATATACCTGACCATAATTCTAGGTATGGTTCGATTCAACTTTATTCTTTACAACAAGCTTATTACGAGGAATGTTTATCGATAAAAGAATTTTATATAAAAAATCTCATTAGAATATAACCATAATTTGACATTTTACTTTCGTAAGATCAAAATTATATTAATAGAAGCTAATTAACTAGATGTAAATTGGATCCTTATATACCTCATCATACTTAAAGGTATATTTCGATTAACTTTTATTCTTTATGACAGTGCTTCCTACGAAGAATGTTTGTCTACATTAGATAATTTTTGTAAAAAAATCTCATTATAATGTTACCATAAATTGACATTTCAATTCTTTAAGATAAAAATCATATTTGTAATAGCTACTTAATTAAGTGTTGAAATCCATCATCATATATCTGATTATAATTCTAGGTAAATTTCGATTCACCTTTTCTCTTTATTGCTTGCTTATCACGAAGAATGCGTAAAGATAAGATAATTGATGTAAAAATCTCCTTGGAGTGAAACAATAATTTGGCATTTTAATTTTGGGAGATTAGAATATCATTTAAAGCTATTTAACCAGGTTGTAAAAATCCATCGTCATATATCTTATCATAATTCTAGAAATATTTTGATTGGTTTTCATTCTTTATCACGAGCCTGTTACGAAGGATGGATTTCGACACCAGATAATTTATGAAATATCACTATAATCTAACAATAATTTGACATTTCAATTTTGTAGGAATAAAATTATATTTATAAAGGCTACTTAGGCACGTGAAAAAATCAATCGTCATATATATCATCAAATTTCTAGGTATCATTCGATTGCCTATTATTCTTTATCACATGATTATTACGAAGAATATTTACCGACATAAAATAAATTTATATAAAAATCTAACTAGAATGTAACAATGAATTCACTTTTAAATTTTGCAAGATTAAAATCATATTTAGAAAGTTTATTTACCAAGGTGTAAAAGTCCATGGTCATACAACTTATCATAATTCTAGATATCTTACGATTGATGTTATTAGTTATCATGTCTAGGACAAAGAATGCTTATCGACTTAAAATAATTTATGAAAACGAAATCTCACTATAATTTAACAATAATTTGATATGTCAATTTTGCAAAATTGGAATTATGTTCATAAAAGCAATTTACCCAGGTGTAAAACTCCATCGTCATATACCTGATCATAATTCTAGGAATATATCGATTGATTTTATCCTTTATCACAACAATCAACATTAATTCATTTGTGCAACAATCTCATTACTATATAACCATAATTTAACATTTTACTTTTTCAAGATTAAAATTATTTTATTAGAAGCTAATTAACCAGATGTAAAAGTCGATCCTCATACATCTCATCATACGTCAAGGTAAATTTGGATTGACTTTTATTTTTTATTAGTGTTTATTACAAAGAACGTTTCACAACATTAGGTAATTTGTGTAAAAACTTCATTAGAATATAACCATAATTTAACATTTTACTTTGTAAGATTAAAAAAATTCTATTAGAAACTAATTAAAAAAGTGTAAAAGTGGATCCTGATATATCTCATCATACTTCAAGGTTTAATTCGATTGACTCTTATTCTTTTTAACATTGCTTATTACGAAGAATGCTTCTAAAAATTAACAAATATCTATAAAAATCTCATTACAATATAACTAAAATTTAACATTTTATTTTTTAACATTACAATTATATTAAAAAAACTAATTAAGCAGGTGTAAAGTGGATCCTCATATACCTCATCATACTTCAAGGTATATTTTGATTGACCCTTATTCTATATCACAATGCTTATTACAAAGAATGCTTCTCAACATTTATTAAATCTGTAAATATCTTCTTAAAGCATGTCCAAAATTTGAAATTTTACTTTTCTAAGTTTAAAATTATACTAATAAATGCAAATTAGCAACGTGTAAAAGTGGATCCTCATATACTTCATCATACTTCAAGGTATATTTCAATTGACTTTTATTCTTAATGACAGTGCTTATTACGAAGAATAATTTACAACATTAATTAAATCTGTAAATATCTCATTAAAATATGTCCATAATTTGAAACTTTACTTTTGCATGTTTAAAAATTTATTAATAAATGCTAATTAGCAACGTGTAAAAGTGGATCCTCATATACCTCATCATACTTCAAGGTATATTTCGATCCACTTTTATTCTATATCACAATGCTTATTTCAAAAGATGCTTCTCAACAATAATTAAATATGTAAATATCTCATTAGAATATAACCATAATTTAACATTTTACTTTTGTAAGACTAAAATTATATTAATAAATGCTCACTAGCAACGTGTAAATGTGGATCTTCATATACCTCATCATACTTTAAAGTATATTTCAATTGACTTTTATTCTTTATCACAGCGTTTATTACGAAGTATGCTTTACAACTTTAATTAAATCTGTAAATATCTCGTTAGAATATAACCACAATTTCACATTTTTCTTTTGTAAGATTTAAATAAATGCTAATTAGCAACGTGTAAAAGTGGATTCTCATATACCTCATCATACTTCACGTTATATTTCGATTGACTTTTATTCTTTATCACAATGCTTATTACGAAGAATGCTATACAACATTAATTAAATCTGAAAATATCTCATTAGAATATAACCATAATTAGACATTTCACTTTTGTAACATTAAAATTATACTAATAAATGCAAATTAGAAACGTGTAAAAGTGGATCGTCATATACTTCATCATACTTCAAGGTATATTTCAATTGACTTCTATTCTTTATCACAGAGCTTATTACGAAGAATAATTTACAACATTAATTAAATCTGTAAATATCTCGTTAGAATATAACAATAATTTCACATTTTTCATTTGCAAGATTGAAATTTTATTAATAAATGCTAATTAACAACGTGTAAAAGTGGAACCTCATATACATTATCATACTTAAAGGCATATATAGATTAACTTTTATTTTTTATCACAGTGCTTATTACGAAGAATGCTTTACAGCATTAATTGAATGTGTAAATATCTCATTAGAATATGTCCATAATTAGACATTTTACTTTTTAAGATTAAAATTATATTAATAAATGCTAATTAGCAACGTGTAAAAGTGGAACCTCATATACCTCATCATACTTAAAGGCATATTTCAATTCACTTTTATTCTATATCACAATGCTTATTACGAAGAATGCTATACAACAATAATTAAATCTGTAAATATCTCATTAGAATATGTCCATAATCTGAAATTTTACTTTTGTAAGGTTAAAGTTATATTAATA